>CAJHUC010000929.1:0-38081 GCA_905146915.1 Ostreobium quekettii | reverse complement strand
AGTATAAAATCCTATGCTGATCTACTGAGTAACCCCTCACAACCTGTCCCATGGTGAGCTTCACCAACACATCACGAGTACCTGCATCTGTGTTCAGTGAATGTAACCATGCCTCTCGTTCTGAATCTTCAACACAAGGTACTGCTGCAGACTGAACTCTAGCAACTGAATCAGGATGAGTCTGAACTGTGAAACTGCGGGAGAGTGCATCTGCCACAACATTGGCCTTGCCTGATATATACTTCATCACTGGCATGATGCTCTCGAAGTATCCACTCTTTAGCCAGCGCGCCTGAGTGCGAGACATAGTCTTTTGCTCCATGAAGGTAGTAGCTGGCTGCTGATCTGTCATCACAGTAACACCTCCAACACATCCTTCCAGGTAGTGTCTCCATTGTCTGAGGGCGTATGAAATCCCCAGCATCTCTTTGTCGTATGGAGAGTACCTGGTCTCTGCAGGACGCAATCTGCGTGAAAGAAAGGCTATAGGCTGGTTGCCTTTGCCCTGGTCCTGCATAATCACAGCTCCAATCGCCACATCGCTCCCGTCGGTCACCACCAAGTAAGGAAGACTGGGATCAGGAAGAATCAAAACTGGAGCAGTAGTCAATGCTCTCTTCAGATCTTCAAATGCCTGCTCCTGTCTGGGTCCCCAATGCCAAACAATGTTCTTCCTGGTCAAGTCGTGCAATGGTCCAGCTATCTCTGCAAATCGGCGTATGTAGCGTCGATAGAAGCTGACCATACCCAAGAAGCTGCGCACATCTGTAACAGTCTCCAGCTTCTTCCACTGCTGAATGGCACGAATCTTGACTGGCATAGGTGAAACACCATCCCCAGAAATCCAGTGACCAACGAAATCAGTACTGCTCACAGCTATCTGTGTTTTACTCGCTTTGGCAAATAGCTTGTGCTCCTTCAAACGAGCCAAAACCATTCGCAAGTGCTGCTGATGTTCTTCCATATTCCGCGAGTAAATTACGAGATCATCAAGGAATACGATCAGAAATTTGTCCATCATATCACAGAAAATGTCATTGACCATCGCCTGAAATTGTGGAGGTGCGTTGGTCACTCCGAATGGACAAACAAGAAACTCAAACTGCCCATATCGACACTTAAAGGCAGTCTTCTCCACATCCTGTTCCCTGATAGGCATCTGCCAGTATCCACTACGCAGGTCCAGTTTCGAAAATACCTTTGCTCCAGCCAGCCTGTCCATGAGCTCCTCTGGAAGCGGCAATGGGTACTTGTTCTTCTTGGTGACTTTGTTGAGCCACCTGTAGTCCAGGCACATCCTCAATCCTCCATCTTTCTTGGGGGCAAAGATGATGGGTGCTCCCCAAGGTGACTCTGATGGACGTGCATATCCTTGCTTCAACAAGTAGTCCAGCTGACGCTTCACCTCCTCTAGCTCCAAAGGACTGAGCTTGTAGAGTGGGCGGCTGACTGGCTGAGCTCCGTCTTCTAACTCGATATGAAACTGGTGACCTTTCCGCACTGGCGGAACACCTGCTGGTAGGTCCTTTGCGAAGACCTCACTGTACTCGTCAAGTGCTGCAATGATCTGCTCCGGTAGTTCAGGACGCTTCAACTTGCTCACATCTGATCCCTCCTGATCTTCTGGGATCGTCTCTACAGGGATGCTGTCATCATCGACTGGCTTGATCACCACCATCAGCATGTTCTTCTGGCCACTGAACGGGTTGTCCTCTGATGATGTCTTCTGCTGGTTTGGACAACTGGCCGTTGGTAGTGCCACATAATCCTGTCCCTGTAAGACCTGAATCCTGCCTGACCGGAAATCAATATAGGGGTTCTCCTTAATCAACCAAGGCAAACCAAGGAGTACATCATGAGCCAATCCTGGGAAGATATCTGCATCAAAAGTGCTCATGAACTGACCGCAGCGAAATTTCACCCCAAACACATGACCCAATGTCTCACGCGTGGTCGTGTCAGCCATCTGCAGTTTCACCGGTTTCCCATCCGGTGATAGACCAATCCGTCGAGCAACTGCCTCAGAAATATAGTTCGCAGTGCTCCCACTATCGACATAAGCCACAACTGCATGCCGGTTTATACTGCCTAAAAGTTCATATCCCATGAACCCAACACTGGCTAGAGGACAGACAAGTGGGGTGCGCAATCCCACCATTTCTCCCTCTACATCACCACCACCAGCTTTGGGTGCATCAGAACTGGTCAGCCTCTCATCACAGAAATTCTGGCTGCCAGTAAGAACAGGTTGCTCAACACTATCAACCTTAGCTGTGACCCCAGCCACACAGCTATCACTGACTGCGGGGAAAAAGTCAGTGCTCACATCGTTCTTCTTTCCGGCATCTACATCATGGTCACCACTAGAAACAACACTCTGACCATCTACTGCAGTTGGGCCAGTGCGCCCAAACAGATGAGACTCCTCTGAGGCCACAACAGCAACACGTGGCCCCACCAACACAGAATTCCACCGAGGATGGCTCACCTTCACAAACTTCCGCCCAGAAATCTCCAGCGTCCGGCGACTTGCTCTCCTGGCCGGATCACCCTGCTCTCTCCGGGGTAGCGTGGGCGGTGCATGCTGCCCCGCGGCTAGTTTAACCGCTTGGCTGCCTCCTCCAGCCGCGGGCAAACACTGACGTAGTGCCCCGGACTCTTGCAGAGCCGACACACACCACGCCCACGACCGCCATCACCACGGCCGCCACCACCACTCTGCTGTCCACGACCCCTGCCTCTGCCTCTGCCACCCTGCTGAACTGCTGCAACTGAATCTGACTGAGACTGAGACTGATGCTGATGCTGCTGCTGAGACTGACTGACTGCCTGAACCTGATGCTGTTGTTGCTGCTGGCCACGTCCTCTGCCTCGTCCACGTCCACCAGACTGTCGGCCCTGACCTCTGCCCTGGCTCTGCCCCTGAGACTGCTCCCAGCCCCCACGCTGAAGGCTAGAAAGACGCAGAGCTGTCGAGATCGCCTGATCAGGGTCCTCTGGCACCCAAGAAGCCACTGTCGATCTCATGGGCTCCTTGAGGCCCTCGATGAACTGGTAGTAACGCTCAGCTCGAGACATGTCAGGCAATCTGAAGCTCCATTTTTGGAACTCCCTGACGTAAGCCTCTACAGACTTGTACTGACGCAGAGTGTGGAGTCTGCGCCTAGCCTGCTCTCCCAATGTGGCTGACTCAAAAGTGCCACGCAGCGCCTCAGTAAACTCTCGCCAACCAGCAAAAGGTGCTCGTGTCCCCTGATAGACCTGCAACTCTACCAGGTTCATCCACGATATGGCAGCTCCAGACAAGTTTGCTGACATCACTGACAGCCAACGTGACTCGTCCACTGCATTGCCACGCAGCCATCTGCACATGGCCAGCACCCATTCTGTGCAGCTCACATCCTGATGGTGGCCAGAAAATCTCTCTGGCATCGGAATCCTCAATCTCCCGAATCCAGTGTCGACAGGGATAGCGGCAGCTCTGTGTCCAACATCCGGCAACCCACCTCCATGTGATGACTCTCTCTCGCCCATAGAATCATCGTCTCTGTCATCATCGCCATCTCCAGGTGGGCCACCAGGCGGGCCACCAGGCGGGCCTCCTGAGGGTGACCTTCTGGGTGGTCTCCTTGGCGGTTCGTGACCACCTGATCCTCCAGCTCCACCACCCAGGGATCCATATGATCCCAGCCCGCTGTAGGGATCCTCTGGCACGCCTACCCCCCAGAAAGGAGGTTGGCGAGCCGACTGTGTAGGGAATCCAGCTCCAGCTGCTCCAGCTCCACTCACTCGTGACGGTACTCCACTCGGACCAGCTGATTGACCACGGGAAGATTGACCAGGCTGTACTGAAGTGCCTGCTGTCTGACTGATACCAGGAGGCAACAATGGTGCTGCAATGCCGCTCGCAATTTCCAAGTTCTCCGGCGGTGCCATAGTGGTTTGCACTGTAGTACTTGGGATAGTTTGCACCATTGTCCCTAAGTACACGCTACTGGGAATTTGCTTGTTCAGAAATGCATCCCAGTCCACATTCTGATTCACCTTCCAGTTCACAGGATTCTCACTCCACGACACAGCACCGACGGGCAGCGAAGGAACTCCAAAACTCACACCTTGTGCCGTCTCGCAGCTCCCCGTTACGCCAGGGGTGCGTAACCCCTCGTAAAGCGTAACCTTTTCGCGAACAGGCCCCACGGGGGCGGCATCTCCCTCCGCGGCACCTGCATCCTCCGCGCCCGAGGCCACCGGCAACGGCGACCGACTCCGAACGGTCGAGGGCGGCATAGCCGGCCGAACGACGAGGCTGGACGTTGCCTCGGACATCCTGCGGTCCAGCGCCTCGATGGCGCGCTTGATGCCGCCGAGCTCGCCGGCCATGGAGGCCGTTTCTCGAGCATGGCTCGCAGCCATGCTTTCCACTCGTTCGGAAACCGATTCCTGCGTGTTTTGCTGCGCTTGAACGGCGGCGCCGAGGTCGCCCAACACTCGCGCCGCTTGGCGCAAGCTCTCATTGGTAATCGAAGCCTCCTTGGAGGCCTTTCCTGTAGCATGGGTCAGCGCCTCCAACCGCGCATCGTGGCCTCCTTTCTCTGATTCCAATGCCACCAGCCGTTCGCGTACCTCTAAAACATCCTCCTGAGTCCTTACGAACCGTCCGCCGTCGATCGCGCCCGCCAGCTGCACCTCATCCGCCAACTTCTGGTTGGTTGCCGTAAAATGCTTCTCCGTTTCCGCGAGCCTCTTCCCCATCTGCTCCATTTTACGGTCCAATTCTTCGCCGATCCAGTCTTGAGCCTTGCGCAACTCTCCTTGCATGGCGGTCTCCATTCTGCCAAGCTCACTCGCTTGCATTTCAGCTCTTTGCCTCACACCTTCCAGCCCGGCGCCGATCACCGAAATGGCTCCCTCGTGGAACGCCATTCTGCCGTGCATTCCTTCCTGCAAGGCGCGTAGCTCGCGGCCTTGCTGCAGCTGCTGCACGGCCGATTGATTCGCCGCCAGCTCGAGCTGCTGCCCGAGCGACTCGCCCATGCCGCGGAGAGCGGCATTCTGCTGCTGCCCGGCCGAATTGCTCCATTCCGCGACCGCAAAAAGGGTCGCTCTCCTCGCAGCAGCCGCGGCCACAGCCCCCACGTGGCGCAGCAATAGCTGCTCCGGTCGATTGTCTTCCTCGCCGCGCTGCAAAGCCGTCACTCCTCCACCGTTTCCATTCAGCTCCATGGGGGTCGGCCCGCCTCGATAGGGCACCAATTGCCTGGCCGATTCGTCCCCCGGATTCCCAGTCTCCTGGCGAGGATCCCCACTCGCCATTCCGGGCGTCGGCCGGTGTGTTCTCGCCGCTCGAACGCTCCGTGCTCCGAAACCAATGATGCAGGGAGCTTCGTTGCTCCCGCGGGCGCATAGGTCGGATGAAACGGGGAGTCGGAATCCCCGGGCGGTTACTACATTTGTACATTATACAAGATTGTCTTTAATTGCTCTGTTCATTGTCCCATGTCCTTTGTAACCACCACAAGGCTAGTTTACCCAACTCAGACCCATTTAGGGTAATCAAATACATCTAACTCATCTACAAAAGCAACCGTATCATGTACTGCCTCTGCAGCATGACTACACACTCCAAACAGCTCCTACGCCCCCTCCGCTAGCTGTACCAAATCTGTACGGCGCGCCACCTCTTACTCAACCTGAACTACATTTGGTCGGAGGACAATGTCATACCGGACCGCCTGTTGTGGATTCGGGTGGCGGACAACTACCAACTCCATCCGGCCATCTTCCGCAAGCGGACACGGCGTTTCAGTCGCCGGACGTGTGACCACTTTGCTTCCACAGCGAACACCCTTTGCCCAAGGTACAACAGCCTACACATGGACGTGGGGAGCACGGGGACGGATGCCTTTCTCCAGGACTAGACGGGGGACACCAACTGGTGCAACCTCCCATGGTGCCTCCTTCCCCGCCTCGTCTCCTTCCTCGCCGCCTGGCCCACCATGAAAGCCATCGTCGTCATGTCGGATTGGCCGAGTGCGCTTTGGCTCCTGCCGCTCCGGACTCTTGCGGCGGAGGAGCTTCTGGTTCCCCGCCATCTGGGCATGTTTTGCCCCAGGGATCCGAGCCTTCCGGCGGTGCTTTCTCTGCCAAAGTGGAATCTTCGGGCGTTTCACATCCACCCTTGGACTTCTCCTTAAGCGGGGGTGCTCGGGCCCCCTCCGGGGAGGTCGACCTTCCCCCGGATGACCCGTTGCCGGTGGAGCTGATGCCGGTGGAGCACCCCCTCTACAGGTTGGATGGCCTCCTTCAATCGAACTGCACGTGGATGCGGTCCAAGTTCTTGTCTTTCTACACGGAGTCGACTCGGCGCTTGATGCAGGCCAAGTTCCAGGCCTTTTGCGCCTCCACAGAGCTCCAAGCGCTTCCCACCCGCCCGTCCACGATCTACCGGTACATCCGCTTCCTACAGGAGGAAGGCCGGGTAGGCGTCTGCAGCCTGCCCTAGTTCCTGGCCGCCATTTTGATAGTGCACCAGGTCTCGGGCCATCTCCATTTCTCTGCGTTTGACCGGGTGACCCGCTTGCTCACCCGGTCATGGCATCGCCAATGCCCAGAGCTGGCTTCCTCCTGTGCTCTGGTGCTGGCGACTTTGATGCTATGGATTCTGGCGCTCGGCCTGTAGATGGTGGACCTATTTCTGTTGTGAGTGACTGTTTCCGCGCTCCTGGACTTCGTCTTCTTCAATCAGGCCCTGAGCGGCCATTTTATTCTGCTGGACGACATGCGAGTGGCGGACGGGATTATTGTTTTTTGGTGCGCCGCACCAAGCTCAAGAGCGGCACAGACCCTGCCATCCGCCTCGGCTCCTGGCCGTCCCGGGGCACCCCTGAAGTCATTGATCTCCTCCTTTGCTAAGGCGCATTTCGGGATCGTGCTTGTGTGGACACTGGCAAGGCGCCGTCGCATTTCTTCACCCTCCCGGGTGAACGCAACCTGTCCGCACGCATGGTTTCCTCATGGTTTTGGGACTTCCTGGCTTCCTCGCCTGATCTGTACCCCGGCGCCTTTGATCACCATAGTCTATGCGCAGGTGGGGCGCCAACTTGTTTCACTTTGGAGGTGCCCGAGCAGTGCATCCGCCACTGGGGCGACTGGCGCAGCGCTGCCATGTGGCGGTACATTGACGTGTATCAAATCCTATCGGAATGGGATTAGTCCCTCTTTGGGTGGATAACGTTCACTGCTTGGGATTTACATGAGAGGTATGGCCACATCTTTTGCTCCGGAGGAGCTTAGTGTTTTTGAGCATGACTAGGCACACAAGTTATGGGTACCTCGGATTGTATTGGGACAAACAACGGTCTTTGTAATGTATTGGTCTGGTGTGTGTGTGGACTTGGGTGGGACAAGGAGCCCGGTCCAGCGGAAATGGGATTAACTATCTTGTTAATAGGTTTCCGCCCAGAGCAACGAGGGGCGGGCACGCTGGCTGTAGTTGGACCAGCGCTGCTTAAGTACGATGGTTTTGGCAGCCCCCTAGGGTTTTTGTCCCCCTGTACCTTGGGTCAGTGGCCAGTTCGTCATGTTCAAGGAGGGCCAGTGGTTTTTGGCGCCCTTGGGAGCAGCGGGCTTTGGCAGGTGCGAGAGGGGAGGCTACTTAAGCTCACCCCTCGGTCCCCACCTTATCTTATCTCGCTTCCCGCCCGGGCCTCCTTATTAGGGTGATGTTCGGTTGCACTTGGCAAGTGTGGGAGTTAAGTACATCGGAACGAGGAGTTTAGGGCTGACTCAAGGGTTGAGTCTTGTATGGGACTGGCTTAACTACTAACAAAGCGACAGAAATTCAAATAAACTATTGTTTGACAATGCCATTGCTTGCTTTGGAACAGGTTTCAGTGCTGCAGCATTTTGGTTGCGAGTGTAGACCATAAATTTGTTTTACCTGAGATCCTGCAGTGCATCAAGGCAATCCATATCTGTGAAAATCCGTGAGGTAAATAAAAGTTCGTTGTATTTTTCCTTGTGGCTCCCTACTAAGCTCCCTCCTAAACCTACAGAAAAGAATGAGTGCAATTCGTTGACATTCAACTATTTATACTATATTTTATATGCTCCATTTTACGTGCCATTCCTTGTCTGCCTGTGATATTCACTTCTCTGATTGTTCCGCTCCTTAAAAACACGTTTCCTCTGGCCACACTATAATTTGTTGTCTGTGTCCGCCTACAGAGCTTCTAAATTTCATATATCATATTTTAGTTTACCATTCCGATTTCGGCGCTCCATCCGCACCTGGCTTAGCGTGCCTGGATGACACCCTGGTACCATACAGTCTTTACATTCCGCTTGGGCATCACACCAGTAGTGGTCCGCCCATTAATGCCGATGAACTACTTCAACCTATGCAATGCTTTCCCGGCTAGTTTTTGTCACCTGAAGATGCCGATAGACTTGGGCAGATATGCGAGGAGATTAGTTGCAAGGATGGTTGCCTCGACAATGCTGATTGCTTCTGGTAAAAGAGTGCCAACCATGCGCATATTTTCTTTTTGATCGTTCTTGATGAATGACGGCTACTTGAGATGGGGTGCTTGAATGTGCGTGGATTGTTCGTTTTCACATGTGCGATATGTGCTGTCGCTATCATTGCCCATGCATCTATGTGATGCTAGACGAGAGGTGGTGAAGGGCATTTTGCTTGTGCATAGGGCATGGATCATGGCATTCAGGGGTTTGTCACTTGCAAGGGGCCCGTTGTAACCGCACATCACTCACCCAGTTCCCCTGGTTCGAATAACACAAAAACACTCTTTTTATGTGATAAAATTAATTTGATAAGAAGTATTTTTTACTCAGTTGAAGTTGATGGAAGTTTCACTGACCGTGGATGCGTATCGACACATCGATACGTACAAATACATATGTGTATATATATATATATATACATATATTTATTTATTTATTTATTTATGGGTCAATGGCGGTAGCCGTAAGCTATCTAGGGCGTCACCACCAGTGTATTCAGTGAATATGAGAGGTGACCTAGCCTCAATCATGGGATGCACCAATAATTTCTTTCATTCACTTAAATGGCCTTATTTTAGATCGATGTAGGCTAAAACAATTGACGTGTAATCTTTTCGGTGGATACACAAATATGTTCATAGTTCTAATGTCTAATCAGCCAATCCTTGAGGGCTCAGTAATGGTATGGACTCATCAAGTCAGTGCATTGCTATGAACGATTCATATCATCATCACCAATTTTACTAAGGATTTCTTTCTGCGATTCTGTAGTTAAGTTTGCTTTCTGGAGCTCGAGCAACAATGATACCAACCACATCCATCTATTCTATATTTTTAAATTCATTGTATCGATTAAGTTACTCAATTCTAGAAGATGAGATACATGTTTATTTCACTACCGTGTCTATCGCGATGTGGTCACTTGAGGTTAGGCATTATTAGCATTTTTCAGTAGTAATTAGTAATATTTATAAATCCAATCTTTGCATGTTATTTGGCTTCTTTTAATGTGTTTCAGCTTTTGAAATGTCCCAATCGGTTAAGAATCGAGGAAGTTATGGCCCTGCTAAGTTACAATATTTAAGGGCCTTAGACTGGGTCAGTAATCAAGGTGTCAAGGGAAAGGCCAGTCAATTATGGGTGAAATAGAATGGCGATGAATGCTTGGATGTGCACGTGAGTTGTTTTGTTTTGTTGTGATGGCGATGGACCCGCGATCGGGCATCGCGCATGGGGATATGTGCCCGCATGGAGTGAAATACATAGCTCGATTGTGGCCCACTCCCTAGCCTCCCGCAAGCCAGCAAACCACCGCCTTGCCGCACCACCACCTCTTGCATAGGGCAGGCATTGGGGATCAATCCTTATTGAGCATTGGGCCCACCGCGCGAACAAAGAATCGACTGCCCCGGATACGCCCACCGTCCAAGGTGGGGAATCTTGCTGACCTCCAATGGCCGTGCTGCGGGGTAGGGCGACTGATGTAGGAGCAGATCACCAGCCACCGCCCCTTTCTTGGTCTCTTTGCCTTAAGCTGCTCGCTGCACCCGGTGCGGGTCACCAGTCCTCGGAGTCTGTACTAGTCCCTGGATGTCGGGGTGCTCATTGCCTTGTCACGCGTGGTGGGCCCCAGATCTACGTCCGACAGGCTTGCCATGTGGGGGTGTGTTCACACAATTGGGACACCCCAGCCGAGCCATGCGGTGTAGCTGCCCGGCCTCATGGCACAAGAGTGCAAGTGCAAGAGCCAAACAAATTACACTTAGGGGGTGCGGACCACCACCTTTCACTCTCCAATGATTGGTCCAATCCTACAAAGTACAGGCATAAAGATACACCACATTGACACACGCCCAATATTAGTCCACCATACCCATTCAGACCTCCTGGCTCGCTATTCCTAACGAGGTCAATCCCCTTGTCCAGCCCCTAACTACAAGGACTATTATTGATTGTACAATGGTCACTACTAAAGGGAATTAGGCAAATATATAGGCTAGGAATATGTAGAAGAAACAAGCAACCCATATAAATAGTTTATTTCGAATATATATATATATATATATATATATATATATATATATATTTATTTATTTATATTTGACGTTATTATGGTCATAATTCACTCTACATCCTTATATTTTCATAGTAGAGATCTCAATGCCTCTAAGAACCAATGGCCGCCGACGTGGCCGCAACACCTGTGATGGCATGCATTAAGAATAATGGAGTATTTTTAGGTAACAGCAGTGCAAGAGAATTTTTGCTTATATCCCTGATCGCCAGCTGGTGAAAGCGCTTCCCTTCAATGATTTATCGCACACAAACTATCCTCGCAAATCAGAATATAATGGATTCTGGATTCTGTTTGTTTTGGTTATTCTATCGCAATTAATATATCATAGACAGAGTTTTGCTCTTGCAAAATAACAAACCCAGGGCTACTTCCTTGCCTTTACATGATAAATTTATTATGGCGATGATGCTAGGAAAGGGTTAAGGGACAAATCAAAGCTAACTCCCATTAGGATATTGCATTGTCAATTGCCAATGGACTGTGCACTTTTGTTTATTGATCAGCTTATTGCCCAAGGGCGGATCACATGCTCATGATACGGTGTAGCTCTCCACATTTATAAAATCAATTCGGCAATGAAATCGGGGTGTTAGGTGTACGTTTATATCAATTGTGCACAATAATCGATTCGGAACAATGAATGGAAATTTGCAATATTGCAAATTCGTATTTTCAATGGGAGCTCTTGCTTTGGAGGCGTGCTGGGGCACACAACTGAACTTCGGTTTTTGCGAGCAGCGACAGCAGTCATAAATGAACGCTTCCCCCCCTGAAAGAACGAAAATGAAAAGAAATAGCAACAAAAGACGAAAAAGGAAAAAAAAGCCCTGTGTGCCATAACCGCACATGAACGCTGCCCCCAAGTAGAGGCAGCAGTGCCCACCGACCCGCGCCCTCCGACCGCAGCGTCCCCTCCCCCCCGACGCAACATGGTGGCCGGCCCCGCCGCCTGCGCCTGCCCACCCCGCCCCCACCCATGTTCAACGGCCAGGGCGTCGGCGAGCGTGGCGTAAGCAAGCCGTTCATAGTCGCCCTCATCCTCCTGCTGCTGTTCCTGACCACCACGCAGGACTGGGGCGCCAGCCCCGGCGGTGCCGGTGATCGGCTGCGCAGGGCGGAGCTCAGAGGGGGGCCCGGCGCGGCGGAGAAGGTCAAGGAAAAGGTGTGTGGTGTCGTGTTTTTCCTCTCCTGCATTTTGGGAGATGGGAGAGAAGGAGAGAAGAAGATTTCCTACCGATGGTGTTACGACAAAAATGTGCATGTCACCGTCTGTGCTATACCCGCAAATACATGACCCATCAGAATGTATCATGGGCACGTCCATCGCCGCCCATGTTTCACCCTACCCCCCCGCAATCCCAAAAGACAACTCCCTGGAGCAGCACCACACAGTACATGTGAGGGGGGAGAGAGAGAGTTTTCCATTAAATTGGGATCCCTTTCATACAGAGGTTTCGACTTTGTATGACTACAAGCCATGCCCCATCCGTGGTGCATCTGGAGTGTTTGTCCCACTTTTTCTCAGCCACCGAAGGCAACCAATGTACAATGGCCCCAGACCCACACATCTCTCATGAACATTGTTTGGGAGAGGGGGGATAGAGGGGAAAGATGGTACTGCAAAGTGGCGAGGCGGAAACCCTCCTTTTCCGCCAATAGTTCAGGCGCTATAGGAGGGGGCCCCGAGAAATGAGATAGGGGGAGAGAGGGCGGGGTGAGGCATAGAGATTTGTTACAAAGAGGGGGAGAAACGGGTCATCCAAACCCTCCTAAGCATGTGTGTGCGGCACTCTTTCCTTGTTGTGAGAAGATGGTGTAGGGGGAATGGGGGGGTAAGCTCGTTACAAGACAGAATGACGAAGCTATTACAACTTTCCCTCCACCTTTAATGGGATTCAGCGGGAGCCCCGTGATGAACAAGGTGGATGCAAAAGAGAGAACATCAGGTGTCAGCATAACGTGTCAATTGTCAAAGTTCGGTGCCCATAGCAGCGACCCAGACGATGTTAAGGACCTCAAACCAAGAAGGGGTGCCAGTGTTTTCTGGGTGGAGAAGAGACAATCGTTGCGATGCAGCATTGTGGATGATTCACCAGGGTCGGCCACACGGTCTCGCCCCCTTTGGTTATTAGATTGGTGTTTGTGGGCATTTGGTGGGGGATGGGTGAACGAGTGGGGAGGCGGTGTTTTGGATGTGTGCCTGTGTGGAACACTATCATTGCATGTTGGGTGCAAGAGCTGCGATATGTCGGTCGAAGGAATACATGACAGTCCCTTGTCACTTCCCTCCACTGCCATGACCGCTGGGCAAGGCAACTTATGCTGATGGTGGTGTGTTCCCCTGTCGCGCCCAAAGCCTTTGGCATCACATTTGGCAGCGCGAAGGATTTCACCACCCAATTCTTTTGATCCATTTGTTATTCCTCCCAGGCCTGATTTTTCTCAGTGTTTAGTACTCAAGCACTTTGCATGTTTTCAGCAAGTGCACACGCAAGCACACGCACAATTCTTCCTGAGAAGAGGGTTGGTGTGCTGTACACCATGCTGTGGTTGTGTCAGAAATAAAGTATTCGAGCTGTGTGTGGGCCTTGCATCCCTGTGTTGGAAGCTTGCATGCACCTTTATAGATTGATGAAAGCGATTTGCGATGTCAATCGACTTTGTCAGGCATGCAGTAATGAATGGACGAGCTCTATGGACTGCTATCATTCCTGCTGCCAGTGTACAGCGCTAGCAGCACATTTGCCTAATGAATTGCCTGCATCGAACCTAACGCATTGGATTCCCACTTTCTGGCACAGATAATATACGACCTGAGCGTCCTAAATGAAAAACTAGAGGTGAGTATTACACATCTTGATCTGGGCATCCAATATCACTGTTCATGTCAGATATTCTTGGATGCTTGTTTGCTTCACTTCACTCAAAGCATGTTGTGGGCATGTAGTGCTGCGTGGTGCATGATTCCAGATCTTTGTCTTCATTCTTCCCAACACTTTTACCTATTTTGGTAATGATACTGGGTACTTTTAAAATGGCAAGGCTTGTTCCTTTACATTACTCCATGGAAGGAGTGCTGGCCAGAAATATGGCAGGCTGTGATGCTATCCAACACACTTGTGGAAATGGCACTAAACCTGATTTAGTAAGATTGAGAAAACACAACTAGGCCTGATTATTTCGCAATTTGAACACAGTTAGAACTGTGTCAATTGGGCAAACTTTGACCCGTGGTATGCTTGGGAGGATGTTTCTATGTCTAGGGTGTGGAGCACTGACAGAGGGGTGATTATGTGCATGGCACCCCATCTACCAAGATATGTGCCTCCCCAGATAATGCCAAACTTGGTTGCCGTTCCATTCATTGTGACAGCCGCTCCTAGCAGCAAACCATTTTGGCTTGAGCTGTTGTGCCTTGATGCCTCACTGCGTTCTGTTGTGCAGTGTTGCCTTCAATGTGGAAAGGCAGGATTTTACCCTGTGTAGTAATGTGCCACAGAAGTTAGAAGTGCAGAGGTGTAAGAAAACTGTGATCTAAAGACTCCAATCGGTTTCTGTTTTCTGCCCCTTGTGGCTCCTTGATGCAGCAACAGCTGCGACAGCACACCGCTGTGCAGCGTGGTGGCGCAACAGCACACCACTTTTTTCGCACAAGGATCCATTACATCAGCCTCAAAGAAGCCGCAAAGAAACTGTATCTATGTGTAGAAGCTGTTGTGTACAGTAGGGGTCATTGGGCTCTGTTCCATCGATCTTTCAGTCGAATGAGCATTGTGTTAGCCAATTCCACAGACTCTGCGGCTTGCTGTGGCAGTCTAGCATTTGGATTTCAGCACTAGAAGCAAGCTTGTCCCCCTTCACTGTGGAAATGTACATACAGTTTGCATAGATACTGTGCATGTTCATTAATTGAAGGCACTGTGACAATGTCCGATCAAAACCTTTCGACCTGTGTATCAGTGTTTATATCAATTTCGAGCTACTTTAGCATTCCATGACAATGTAGTCATGTTACATTTTGGTCTCACAATATCGATGAAATACACAACATCGACGTGCAACGTTATCGTCATTCAGGTGTGGTTTTACATATCTTGTGTATTCAATTATTACTGGTGAACTAAAAGTGGTCAAAATGTGGTACGTGGCCAAATTTCAACACTGGACGCATCAGTTTTGTTACTCCAGTAGCTTAGCCAGCCAACAGCGCGCCATTGCTCGACAAGCTTAATGACCTGACACACGGTTCAAGCGCAGATCGAAGTTGAATGTTTGAAAGATTTTGTTTTTGTTTTGGTTCATTCCCTGGGATCACTTGTATGTTGAAGACACGGCGTGTGTGGTGCAGCGCGAGAACATGCAGCTTCAGCAGCAGGTGCTGGACACCCGGCGGGCTTTCAGGGCATGCGTGCGTGGCGAAGATGGTGCTGCCATCCTCGAGAACGCTGGGTGGTCGCTAGAGGAGGATCCCTTGATCTTCAACGAAACCGCCCAGGCACAGCCACAGGACAGCAATGCTGGGGCCGAGGCCCAGGAGATCGAACCGGAGAATTGATGCTTGTGGTTGGGTGCTATGTGCCCCGTAGGTTGTGCCAGGGTTGTGCTTGTGTAAATTATGCCCGCTTTCTTTTCGTCATGAGGTTTGTCCAATGCCTATCATTTCCGGATGTGAAGGTAATGAAGGGATCATGAAGGGTACAGTGCACCGAAGAACTTGAAAAGCTAAAAAGCGGAAAATGCGTAAAACAAGGTGAAGACCACTGGAAGACTTAAAACCCGAAAATGATGTTCATGATCTTCATGGCTCTCGTGTCCAGATATGAAGGGTATGGGACATTTGTGGTTCCGTTGTCGCCATCAGGATTTCATGGTAGCACGTTCGTGCACTCTTCGTGGGCTGCTGGGGCATTATTGGAAATGAAATTTGCCTTAGCGGAAAGCTAACACGAATGGCCTCGACATTCACCTGCATGGCTCCTGCACGAGTCAGCATTAATGGGATTGGTCAGGGTGGCACCAAAAGACGGACAATGTAAAACCAAGTACTCCAAAGCACTGACTCCTGCACCACTTTCTCCCACAAAAATGTGTTGTGACACACAAGACTTAGTCGCTTACCTTGCATCTACTGGGCGAGGTCGCGGGGGAACTATCTCCCCTTTTCTGAGTGCACGCAATGCGTGCTGGTACGCCGAAAATTGCAATGGTACGCCGAAAACTAACGGTACTCAGTGAACTCACATACTTCCTCCGTCCGGAAATAATTGTCCTCTGTTTGAGAGACAAATTTCGTTACAAAAGACACCTTAAATTTATAAAAGAACATTAGAATCGGAAAGATTGGGTCGCAAACCCTTAGCTACCAATTTTCAAGAAAAAAGGTTAGTCCCGCCCCCTCTGGAGGCCCCCCCCAATTGGCAGAAATTCGTCCAAACAATGCACGTGTTGATTCCGCATATGCTAGAAATCCGCACATTTCTGGGTCACTCCTATCCTAGGTGTGCCAAAGCCAAGTCGTTGCCACCTTTGCGGTGAAGGGCGGTGTCCCTTACGTGGAATAGCGCTTGCCAAACATGCTCGAGCATGTTTGGATCCCCATCGTGGAAGGCCATAGTCGCAATTTTGACGATTTCTGAAATCTCGGCCATCGTCGATTTTGAACGTGCGGACATAAAGCATGCGGACAATGCTAGGGTCCAAGGCATTCAAACTTTGGCTATGTGCGAGCTATTGTTCCAAGGTTATGTAGTAGACTTGCTTGGACAGTCTGCCTCAATTGAGGCTTGAATCTTGCTTTTGTGGGCAACCTGGCCCACATCCAACAAACTACGACGATCTGCCAACTCTTGCATGCAATCCACAATCCATCATAGCCAAGCAAGTGCGTTTCTCCTTGAGAGAAATGGTTTTGTTCATCTAACTAGTCTTGTCAAGCTCAACACCTAAAATGCCGAAAAATGGTCGATTCACCACTCCCATCCAGGAGGGCCACTGCCTAATTGCCTCCTAATTATCCGCCGCTGAATGGGGTGATGGCCACCACCTTCCTAAGGGTCTTCAAGGAACTTGGGAGGCCTCCTGCAGTATCCCTCGTAGTGGAGTTGGAGGTCCAAATGTCGTGGTCCAGAAATCTGGAGTCAATGGGTGCCTCCAATTTGGCCAGTCGAGCTTGAATTGCAGCTGCAAGACATGGCGACTTCCACGATCAGGACTTTCAAGATGCATTTTCTGTTCGCCTTCTCCTTTGCAAGCACCTCCACGATCTTCTGTCCAAATGGCGTGGATTATTTTGCCCGGGCGGCTCTGTAGCGCTGCCGCAAATACGTGCTCCTCGAAACAGCGAAAATGGCCATTCCAGCAGGGACGTTGGAAAACTGGTGAGTTTCTGGCTGGATGACGCTTGCTACAAAGTGCGGCCAAATCCGCAGAACTCAACGGATTGACTTGAAATTTTGACTGCATACTCTCAAAACATAGGCGCAACTTCCAAGAAATTCGAATAAGAAATGAAATTTCTATGATGGTGAAGTAGAGCACCAAAACCATAGTGGACAATTAATTCCTGACGGAGGAAATATCTTGGTAACATTGCCGCACCTTCGCTGTAGCCCAACCACGTGGTTGTGTGCACACAGCGTCTACGGAAGCACTGCATGCTTTGGCGACGTTTTGAAGGCGTCATCACTGGGAAAATGCAGCCACTTTTTGCAATTTATCTTTTTTTAATATTGCGAGCAATAGCACATGTGAAACTGCTGAAAGCAGTACACTGGCGGTGTAGAACTCCGTGACAAACTAACAAGTTCGACTTCTGTTATCTGTTCCAGCGGCGCCCGATTTCATCGGCATGTCGTGCATGAAGACCCTGGCTCCGTTTCCGTTGTTGGACGGCACATGGCGGTGGGAGTCTTAGCTCGGAGCTGCAGCGACATCCCTTGCAATAGCGGCTGGGGAGGCAATTGCTATCACGAACGACTGTGCATGCCCGTGCCTCTGCACTGTCATCGTCGTCGAGAAGCGCATGGGGCTCCACGGATTCAGACGGCGTTGGAGGCGCGTCGCGTGATTGCATTGCGCACCAGCGCCAACGTACGAGGGAAAGTACATTTACAAAGGAATTTGGAAAATACAGTTTCGATCACCTCAAAATCGCTGACATCCCCAAGGTACCCCATCGTTCTTCGGCTGCCTGCCCCGTGCGAGGCGGCACATTCAAACTGCAAAAAGTGATGTGAACAGCTCCAGTTCACCCAAAATAGAAGGCGCCGAATTGGCTGAGCCAAATCGACCAGCATGAGAGGATTCCGGCGTTCGCAACAATTTCCCAACCAACCACTCCCTTAAGTACTTGGCCAGTTCCATAGTCATGGTTCTCGTGGACAATGGAGCTCCGTTTCCTATTCTAGACATCCTCCGATTGGATGCTCGCCGCGTTATCCACTGTGCAGCAAACGTCATCCTATTCCTATCAGGTCTGGCACATCGGGCTAGGATAAGCTCGCCACCTCCCGCGCGCATGAGCGGCCCCTCTGAGCTTCCTCCGCATGCAACCGGCGCCCTGATATTACAAGTTCCGTCTATATTTCGCTCGGATTCTTCCCCTTGTCCACCAAAAGAAATGTAACACGGTGTCCGCGTTGTCGCGGCCAGGTGAAGTTTAGCAATACTTCCACAGCACACCAAACCGCCCTCCAGGATACCCACTGCCCTGGCGAGCCTAAAACGGTGTCGACATTCCAAGTTTCATTTTTTCGGTGCCAGCTCGGAAAGAACCTGGCGGCGACGACCATTTCAGATGGCAAAAAACGCTTCAAGATTTTAGGGCAATTTGCCGCCCAAGCGCGTCCGAAAGGCCAACACCAAGAGATAGCAGTCGGCACACATCCCACACGGTGACGACTCACCACGGCCGCATCCGCAACATCGTATCGCATCAGCGGGCCCTAGTGCATGCACCAGTCGTAGTCTTCGGGGTACGGTGGGATGGGCAGGTCCTCGAAGAGGTTGCAGGGCCCGGTCTTCGTGTACACGATGCCCCTCCTTGCGTCCTGCTTCTCCCGTATCCACGACACCAGCTTGTTCATGATGCGCTTGGAGGAGGCGGAGGCCGTGGAGGCCACGGACCAGGCCATCGTGGAGGCCACGCTGTAGGCCACGCTGCCGTCGTCGCTGCGGCAGTGCCCAGAGCAGCAGCTCTCGGCGTCGTCCGTGGCGTGGGCCCCGCCGGAGCCTGCGACCACGCCTGTTCGAGCAAGGAGTGGCGTCAGCAGTGTTGCACAGAAAAAATGGAAAATGGAAAAGTAACAAAATCGAATAAATGAAGAGTGAAGAAAATGAGCATGTGCATTGATGCGTGGGTGCACAGTTGATGTTGCTGGCACAGTTGAGCCGCTTTTTCTGGCCGAATTATGAATGCAATTCGCAATGTCATGGCTGTGGCATTTACACATTGATGGCAGCTGCTGACTGAATTGTGCGTGGCTCTTGAACGGTTTGGCTTCCTTTGGAATTTTCGGCGTGCATTGTCGATACGTTATTCGAGGGGAACGACGTGACTTGCGCACAGAACGGTATGGGTGTGTGAAACGGGTGGTTGCATACCACCGCAGGTCAAATACCTGCAGTAAGGATGGGATCCCGGAACGGGAGTACCGTGACGTGACTTACGTTATAGGATTCCCGTTCCGTCACTGAGGCTGGGCATCCAACACCATTTCTAATCCACCGTGGGTCCTGAACGGTGAGCTGTGCCGCGCCTTCTCCCCTGTCGGGCCAAAGACTGCGTCGGGGGCCGCCCTCGCGGTGGCAGACAAGGAGGGTCCTTTGGGGCGGATTTGGCGCCAAGAGCGACAGTGAGAGATCGGAAGTTTCCACCAACGGATGTCGGAATTGTGCCCCGCCAAGATGACTGTCGAGATCAGCGCGCCAGGAGCGCGGGTGTCTGACGGGGACGCCGCCGTGTTGCCGCGCGAGCAAGCTGGGGACCGCGGCCAGCTGGGGTTGGCGCGAGCCGGGCCCTTCTGCTCTTTCGGGGCCGGACGAGTGGGCGGAGGGCGAGCCGACGATACGGCAATCCTTCATGGAGGCGCGAAAAAACTGACTGGGGGCACGCAGGCATTGCCGGCCCGTCGGTGGGGTTGCAGAGCGGGAAAACAAAGAAGGCAGCGGGGCGAAGCGCCATCACGCCGTCGGTGCGTCGGCAACCCTGTAAGTCTAGAGGCCGGCAATCTACGGACGCGTGGGCGCGGACATGGCAGGGGGGAAGTTTGGCCAGTCCGGAAAAGCTTAGCAGCCTGCAGGGTGTTTGCGGAAGGCCTTGATTCGGCCGGTGCGCGGAGGAGACGGGGCACAGTCAACGCACGCGAAAGCGCCGCCGGGATGAACCGCAGACCGCGGCCAGCGCGCGGCCGCGCTCGCCGAACTGCGACTCGCAGAAGTCGACGTGGGCAAGAACGAAAGGGGTGGAAGCCGGGGCGCATGCCATGGCCAAGATGGGCGACCAGCCACTTGGCCTTTGCCGTTCGTGGAACATTCCAACCCAAACCGCCGCAACACGGCCCCCGCTGAACGCGACAGTACAGCCGGGGGCTCGCGAACCCTGGGCTCCCGCCACAAACACCCAACACCCCGAAAGACTGCCGCCCGCGTGGAGCCGCCCCCCCCATCAAAATCCCCCGACATCAACAAACGAGCATGCGGCACAGATGCGCACTCCGGTGCCATCATCTTCCTCTCCCACCTTGCCAAGCGCAGTCCCACGACCTCTCCAGCGCTTCCCACTTCAGCTCCGCGGCGCTCCTCACGCGCGCGGGCGGCCCCGACCGCCGCTTCCACCACTCCCTTGGCTCCGGCCCTCCCCTGTCGACTGGCATGCTCATCGCCGACCGCGGCCCGTCGAAGACGTGCGCGACCATCTCCGTCTGGGCGCTCTCTCTCTGCGGCGGGCGGCGCCTCCGTCCAGCCAACTGCCTCAGCGCCGGCCACCAGCCGCCAGTTGAGCGCCCGCCCACCTGCGCCAGCTCCGCCGGAGTTCGCCCCGGGGGCCGAATTCGGGTGGGTCCGGAGGCCTGAACTCCGGTACGGCGTTCAAAAATTCAAACCGGGGCGAGTTTCTGGCGGCTGTGCGGGTTTCCCGCCAAGAAGTTCGGTCCGCGCCTCTCAGGGGAGGGGCGCCGAGTTTTTGACCCCACCCTCCCGGTCGCGTCGGGGGCCGACGGGGCGCCCGCGGCGGCCTTATGTGCTCGCCCCACTGCGCGGGGCGCGGGGGGGCGCGACGCGCGCCCCGCGGTACTTTGCGCAGTACTGGCTCGCGGGAGCGCGAAGTACTGGGCGAAGTACTGGTTGCAGGGCCGCCCCCCGTCCACTCCGCTCCCGCCGCGTCGAAAAGCGCCGTGGGGGGCACGGCGACCCGCGTGGCCATGTTCCCCGCGCTTTGGCGGGGCGCTGTATCGTCGCGATTCCGAGTGCGAATCTGTGGCACGGTCAGGTCGCTACGTGGCGTGCCCAAGCCTGGCAGTGGATGTCGTTGACGTTCAGGTCCTTGGTCGCTCATCGGTAGACCATTCGTCACATATTTATTGTAACCAATAATGCCAATTTTGTAAATTCCGCTACGTATTTTATTGAAATACAAAGGCCAAATGTACGCATGTCTTCACAGCCATATGGTTGTGAAAAGGATATGTTTATTTATTGTAATATGCGCATTTGGCACAACATGCATGCTGCGTCAAAAATGCAGAAGCTCAGGGAGGGAGAATGCACGTTTGAGCCCACTTTCTTGGTTAATTTTGTTCTCGGTTTGGTACGCGCTCAGTTGGCATGAATTCAACGTATTGGCGATGCCATTGCGGTGTGCATCGCAACATGTTGATTGTTCATTCCAATACATCCAGATCCATGCACAGGTGAAAATGATGCCAAAAAATCATTGGGTGGGAAGAATTTGGCACAGAAAATTGGCCCAGCTTTGGCACCGATAATTTGATTCTGTGGCCAGGGCACAAAGCGAGACTGCACAGCTCTGATTAATGGAACCGTTTCGCCGTGAGGTCGCCAATCGCGGTTGAAATCAGCATCAAATATTTAAGGATTCATGCAACAATGAACGCCAATGCACCTCTGAAGCCGAAGAACTCATTAGTTTGATTTTGTGCAACTTGCAATACTGCACGCTTCCACGGCGTTTCAAAACGCGGTTTGCGTTTGATGAACAATTTCCACGAAATCAACGCAGCACAGCCTCGAACTGCAACTGTGGCTTGCCGGTGCTCCAGAGCGCCGGAGTGCAACCCGGCTGCACCGCAGACATGACAGCAAGCGCACATGGATTGCCGTGGATCGATGATGATCCAGGCGCTTCTGCTGCTGTGTCCGCGGGACACGCTGGGCTGTTCTCCTGGGGTACGTCCACTCCCTGCAGAACGTCGGCGGCGTCGAGCTGATGGTGGTGATGGCGTTCGGCAAGAGCAAAATTCGACTCATCAGCATCGCGGTCAGCATCAGGTTCCCGGATGGCCGGATACTGTCCCCTGTATCTAACAGATACATAGCACGGCCAGATATCATCACTGAATCTATGGCAAGATATCTTAATCTTTGTCGATACGGATATCATCGATGACGATGGCGTACAACCATGTGAAGCCAATCGGGGCCGCTTTGTAGATGTACCTGTGCAGAGGTAGCGGAGGGAAGGGCCCAGAGGGTGTGTACTACGTACCCCAATTTGGTTATGAGAAAAGTGGTGTGCGAAAGGTGCCACATTGACATAGCTGCCATTTGCACATAATGCCACAGAGGCATAGGCATTGCCATCTTCACGCTTGTTTTTTTCTGC
Organism: Ostreobium quekettii; assembly: GCA_905146915.1. Classification (NCBI taxonomy): domain Eukaryota; kingdom Viridiplantae; phylum Chlorophyta; class Ulvophyceae; order Bryopsidales; family Ostreobiaceae; genus Ostreobium; species Ostreobium quekettii. The sequence goes on along the minus strand of CAJHUC010000929.1, from coordinate 15,642 downwards.
TTTAAATACTGAGTACTTCCACGTATTTACACGAAAAAAATTAATTGCGTTTTTGCGCGTAAATGTGCATAAAATGCGTAAATTATGACTCAATGTACATAAAGACAGTACATGCAGACTTAGGGAGTCCAAGGAGTGGCAGTTTGGTGTCCTGGAGTGGGCAGAAAATGATCTTTTGTTCGACCATGTCTTTTCCATTGTCCAGGTCGAGGTGGAAGATGTGTTGTGGTTGGCCAAAGAGGCGGAGGACTGACCATGTTTTGCGACTTCATCATGTGACCTGGATGTCATGACGAGCTATAAAAATGTGCAATACAGCAGCGAAAGTAGCCCCATTTGCAAATCTACAATTTTCCGCGTAAAAGCTTGAACGTACAAGCGTACAAGTGAACGTAAAGGCCAAGCATGGCCATCCTTGTGCGCTATTGTGCAAAAGGCTTGTTTTGCGTAGACTGGGACAGCCGCTGCAGGACATCTTGATGTTGTGGTGGTACCTTAGAACATGTGCCCAAGCACATGGGCATTGCGATCGCGGGCGCTGGTGTGCGGTGTGGTTTCTGAGAGCGCTTCAAGGAGTCATTGGTTCCCTCATGGTGACTGCTTGGCCTCCATGGACGGATTATAGATGCCACCGGGAGGGCTGTGCGCTTGTGGTACCACAAACATCAGGCTTGTTGTGCACGGCGCAAAGACTTTCTACATTTGGCTAATTGTGGCATTTTCCTTTGATGTGAATCCGTCAAAGTCACTAGGAAAAATGTGCCAAATAACACGTGTTCAAACGTGTATAAAGTTTACGGGTTTGGCTTATTTCCGTGTTTTCAGCATCCAGAACATTGATGAAATGCGTATATATGTGCTCGCCAAAAGCGTGATTTGGTCCTTTTTCTGCTAGCGAGTTAGCCTTTGGGGAAGCCCTGTCAGAATAAATACTCTTGAGTGCCGACTTTTCGCCATTGGTTTGCAAGGGTGTTGAAATCGCGTTTGTCAGGAATCGAAACTGTTGCCATTTGTCTCGTGAAAGTGCAAACTCAGAACCTGAACACCAGCTTCAATGCTTTTCAATGATCGTGCGCTTTTGTTGCCGTTCCCAGCTTGAAGCTGTGGTCGACGATTTTAGACTGAGACAACATGAATACTGATAGAGGCCCTCCTACACTTCCCAGGGTGTGCTTTTTGAAACTCAATGCTTAACTGACACTGCATTGCATATGCATCCTTAGGAATGCGCACGAGAGATGCATCGCCTGTCTTAGGTATGCGTGTGGGCAACAACTGCCATTGTGTTTTCGTTTTCGGAAACGTGCCATGTCGTGGCATCGCACTTTCGCATTTGCAGCAACGACATGTCCCAGAACTGTTGACGCCGGTGAAGTACAGCAATGGTGTTTAGCTCGTGCTATCATACAGCCATTTCACAATTGCGCCGCACTGCTTATCTCGGAGAACTTGTTTCATCGAGGCAGGGAATGCCCCCGTCATGTACAATTTCACAGACTGGACCTTGTCAAATTGCTGACCCCTTTCCGCAATCCGGCCACCTGGCGTTGACGTGGTCAGCCGCTTGCGGTTTTCGGCGCCCTGCCGCCGACTGACCGACACCAATACCAGCGCGCTGGGTCCACTGGTGCCGTGCCTCTGCCAGCGGCGTGTCTGTGATCAGACCAGGTATGCACGAATTGGTGGCACTGAAGCTTCTCAAAGCACCCGCCACACATAGCATGCCATGCGCGCGTTGCTCCTATCATTATTACAATCATCATCATTGTGAGGAATAACATGGTGAATGTGGTGTTGGACACACATGGTGAATGTGAGGAATAACATGGTGAATGTGGTATTGGACACACATGGTGAACATGGTGGCAGAAATATGGTGAATATGGTGAACATGGTGATTTACTAAGAATGGACATTTCCTTGTACAGTATTTGATTGGTACACTTGTCTTGTAACATCATCTGGTTGCGGCTTGCTTCCCGTGCCTGGGAGCGACCGTGCGAGCGCGGCTGACGAACGCTCGAACAACCCGTCAATCATCATCATAATCATGATATTTTACAGAACAAGGCAATGAGGTAGCCGTCATTACTACAATCACAATGCTTGTGCAAACCAGTGCAAGGAGGTTGTCGTCAGCTTTCTACTTTCCCCGAGCAAAGCGCACCAAGCGCGTCAAACGTGCCGTGCAGGACATAAACATGCAAGCCACATGTGCTTCTCTGCATCCGGGCGCAGCCCACCACCAGGGGGCAGACGGCGGCGCAGCCCACAGCCTCCCCGTCCCGAAATCCAGGCCCTTCTTGGCCGCCCGACCTGATTGGGGAGTGGTGGTGTTTGCTTCCTGCCGCAAAAGCAACGTACAGATGCTCGTTGCAGAAAATCCGTACCTTCACCCAGCAGCAGTCGTGACAGTTGGGCCCGCCGACTGGCACGCGCTCGCATACGCACACAATTCCTCATTTCACTGCCTTTGCCAAACCACGTCATGTAAGACTTGTCAATGGTGACGGTGACGATTCCCCCCCATCGCGCCAATCGGGCGATCAACCGGGCCCAAAAACGTGCGATTTCCCCCCGCAGCAGAACAGGAACAAAATCGTAAGAAAGAACAAACAGGGAATAAAAAAATTCGACAACATTTTTTCTTCCCCCCCCCTCCCCCCCCGTCCTTGCCACGCAGCCGCCGACTCAGCCATTGAAAGGCACCGCACGTCCCCAGCAGGCCCCAAAGGCTCGCGCGCCCACCGCGCCCACAGCGAAGAACGCGCACGAACGCCACAGCCACCCCTCCCGCCCCCCACCCCCCAGACCCCCCTCACGTGGGGGGCCCACACTCGCCATGGCCCTCCGACAAGACCCCGGCCCGCCGCCCCTCGCGCAGGGCGACGGCCGGGGCGGCCACGTCGACATCGAGGCCCCCCCTCCCGCGGCGGGGCGTCTGGATCGGAGCCGCGGCCACGCACCTGCCGACGGATCAAAACTCGACGAAGGGCAATTCAACAAGGGACGAGCCGACGAAGGAAGAATCGGCGAAGGGCGAGTCGACGAAAGGCACAACGGGAAGGGCGGCGGCGCGGGCTGGGATGCCCTCGCCCAAGGGTCGTCTCTGGGTGAGAGGTTCAGCTACGGCGACAGCCTGAGGCGCAGGAGGGGCGGGGAGCGAAAGCCCTTCCACATGAAGCTGTTTAAGACGCCGAAGGAGGTGGCGGGGGCGATCACGGCGATGGGGAGCAAGAAGGGGGAGTATTCGCTCGTGAGGACCTTCGGCCTGGCGGTGCTGGCCGGAGTTTACCTGTCCTTCGGCGGCCTGCTGTCCAGCGTGGTGGCGGGGGGGATCCCCGGGGTGAACAGGGACAACCCGGGTCTGGGGAGGCTCCTGTTTGGGGCGGTGTTCCCCTTCGGCCTGGCCATGATACTTCTGTACGGCGGGGAGCTTTTCACCAGCAACACCATGGTCATGGCCGCGACGTGCATGGGGCGCAAGATCAACTGGCGGCAGGTGGGCTGTCGACATGTGTTGTGAATAAAAATTAATAATAAATAATTTAATAAGTAATAAATAATAATAAATAATATAATAAATAATTTCAATGACATGTGACGTCATGTGTTGCTGTGCAATGGTTTTAATGTTATGAGCTCGCAAGCCGACGGGGAGGTCCCCGGAAATAAATTTTTTAGAACCCGAGTCAGCACTGCCATGTGAGAACCGACCCCGTGACGTAGGGTTACGTGAGGAGGGGTACTTTTGGAGGGCATACAATTACTGGCTGCACCAAATCGGTGACTTTCTGCGCTGAATCGGTGACTGCTTGCACCAACTCCCTCCAAAACTTGCCTGAACTAAAGCCTAAACCCAAAAACCTAAACCTAAGCCTGCCCGAACCCGAACCCTAACCCTAACCCTAAAACTAAAATTAAACCTAAAACTGAGGTTAGGGCATGGTGCGCACTTGATTTGGTGCAAGCAGTCACCGATTGGTGCAGGCAGTACTATTATTTCCTACCCGAGTCGGGTGCTGTGCGGTGACTGCAGGTGTCGCGGCGGCCCTGACGGCCATCGCCAGCACCGATGGCCGCAGCGGCGATGACTCGGTTCCAAAACTCAACGATCAAAGTTGCAAGCCCCACGCGAAGGCTCCCGCCGGGGCGGGCAGCTGCTCTGTTCCCTGAACGTTCTCCTCCGTGACAGCCATCGGCACGGCGATGGCTGCACGCGAGGCAGTCACCGCCCACCTCAAGGCGAGGCGTTGAGGCCCCCGGGCCCAGGAGTGAGTTGATGGGGCTATTGCGGAGATCGGAGGCGTGGGTCCCGCCAGGGCGGATGGGCGTGCTTGAGCGCGAGCACGGGGTGGGGTGCAAACCCCCGCCATCGCGACCGCAGCGAGCGGGGTGTGACAATCACAAGCCGAGGTTGTCGAATGTGATCCGGGCTCCGTGCGTCGATTAGCCAATCCGGCCGCAGCGGCGGTTTTGTGATCCAAACGTGCGGGTGGAAACGGGATCCGCGGATGGGCTTCCCCGGTCGCATAGAGGGTGCAAACTCTCGCGGCGGTCCTGCGCAGCCGTGGGAGCAGCGACGATGGCAATGGACACAGCAATCAAAGAACAGTTTGTCGTCGAACGAAGAACAGTAGCTGCGCAGCCCAGCCCACCAGTGAGTGGGCTTTTATTGGATAAAGCGGGAGCGAAAAGGTGCAAAACGTCGGGCCGAAGGCCCGGCTTCTGGACTGGTACGATATTTGTATTGGTATAATGTGCCTTTGCGCACAACTCGTGCTGTGGTCGCCGCGGTGGCTTTGCGTCCTCTCCAGTAGTCAGAGCACCCTCAAGCCACAGCGAGCCAGATGCCACAGCCCGTTTGTTCCTGTTTGATTCCAGAGAAGTGCACGGTATTGAAGGTGTGCAACATTTTGGAACAAAACACATAGCGCTGGCGCACTGTCTCGGTGCACGGAGCTCCTTGCTGATGATCGTCAGTTCTATGGTGGCTGAGGCACCCTGACACCCGAAACCAACTACCAAAGAGCTTGCGGCTTCTAGAAAACCGTTACGACGCTGACGTGCAGTCCGGGCATGGTTAGTGAATTGCACTATTGATGCGCCAGTGACTTGCGTTGATTGGCTGAGTATGCTCATGCATGTGCATGTACTGTGTTGCGATATTACCCAACGTGATATTCCCCCAGGTGTCAGTCGTGTCGCGCGGCTCCCTCGAGCAGCAACACATTGCAATTGGGCATTTCCAAATATGCAGACGAATGTTTGTTCTTTTTGAAAGAGGGCACTGCAGTGAATTTTATGTCCTTTATTTGCGTGTTGTTTTTTTGTCGTGACCAGTATAGAGTCTACTTTACACTTTTGAAAGAGTGAATCGACGCACATTGAAAGATAGCATGGCACGCGCCGTCGAAGGGGACACCTGGCTTTGTGCATGCAGCCGTGACAGGAATATTTTCAGTGATTTCCACGGATTTTGGATTGAGAATAGGCTGGGCACAAGGTGAAACAATAAAACAACTGGTTGTTTTGTAAAACAGGGCAGAATGAAGATAAGTTCGACGCCCAGGCAATGCCTTGGCTTGCATATTCTTCGGCAGCACGATCTGGGGAACTTGGCCCAGTACTTTGTGCGCAATTGGGCAACACTAGTGGCAAATTTAGTCAAGTGCATGTCACGTTCAATCAACAAAGCACTGAAAATCGTTTCGTTGACAGACGCAAGTGCTTTTGCCACAACTGCTGAAAGCGGCTGCGATTAAACACACCGCTGCAGGTGGCGACGAACTGGGTACTGTCCTGGCTGGGCAACTTCGCAGGGTCGCTTCTGGCCGCGTACTTCCTAAGCCGCCTGCCGGGCATCTTCGACGACGACCCGTATCACGAATTCGTGCGGTCTCTGGCGGAGAAGAAGGTCAACATGGGATGGGGAGAGGTGCGCAACATCGGGCAGATTGGTGGAGGCCTTTGCTTGAGCATGAAAGGCGGCTGAGCGATACAGAGCTGGGTCAGTTCTGGTTCGCGATTCAATGACTAGCTTGTTGTGCGTCGGTCGCGCGTCATGTGCTCAAATGGCATGAAACTGCTCCTAAAGACTTTGCGGCCCTTTCAGGGACATAATGTGAGTCTCTGCGCCTTCGCGGATGGACAGACGATCCCTGGAACTACCGTACGTTTCTAAATGCACTCATGCACGTGTGCACGTATTTGCAGGTGTACATTGCACCCGTACGCTATATTTTCACCGTACAGTTTGTACATTTCGTGAAAATTCTGTTCTGTTCGCATCCATCTGCTGATTTGCGGATAGACGGTCCATCTTCAAAGTAGCCGTTGAAGCGAACTTACGAGTCCTGTGAGCTTTTTGTCGCCCGCTGCCGGCTGGACGAACCAGGCCATGTTCGGCCCTGTCCACCGGTCCTAAGGGCGGAGGCGGATGCATCTGTGCTTTGTTGCTGGTATGAAGCGATTCGCTCAGGAACTTTGGGGACTTGCAGATGGACGTCCATCCGTAGAGCTGTGGCGGGGTGCTGGGGCTCTTGGCCAAAGTTTGTATGTATCTCGAACGCATTCTGAAGCTTGAATTAACAAGCGCGATCACTAACTGAATTAAGGGGCAGTGTTGTTCCTTTGGGTCCTCATCCGTCTTTTGGAGTCAAAGTTTGTGCCCAACAAAATAGTGCCAAATTGCGAAATCTAGTAGTACATCGATGGCGCCGGCGCTGGAATTGCTGCCATGCAAGAATGCACAAAATGACACCAATATGCATTGTTTGTGCTCATGCCACCTTTTCAAGCCACCACCCATTTTTCGATCGATCCCAAACGCCGCCGCCATTGAATTTCACGATCTTCCTCAGGTCTTCCTGCGCGGCGTCGGCTGCAACTATCTCGTCAACCTTGCGGTCTTCAGCGCCACCACCGCGGAGGACGTGGCCGGCAAGTACATCAGCCTGTGGTTCCCCATCACGGCCTTCGTGGCCATCGGCTACGAGCACAGCATCGCGAACATGTTCTTCATACCCAACGGCATGATGTACGGCGCTGACGTCAACGTGGGGCAGTTACTGTGGCGTAACATGATACCCGTTACGCTGGGCAACCTGTTGAGTGGCGCCACGTTCATGGGGGCGGTCACTTGGGCGGCGTATATCTGGTGAGGCGCCGCCTTAACGGGCGAGCGAGATTCGAACCCACGGGATTCCAGTATCCGAGATTCGGATCTTCAGGTGTCTGCATGGGAGCTGTGAGGACTGATCCTGTTTCGCTGGCGAGGGGCTGTCCCCGGAAGCGAAAGGGGAAAAGGAAAGTGGATGAAAATGAGGGTCAATAACGGAAAATAAGAAACGGGTTCATGAGGCGGAAGGGGAAAAGGAATGGGAGACTTTGGACCGAAAGTTTTCACATTCCGGGGGTGCAGCACCATTGGGGTGCGCGGCGGACACGGGGGCGAAATGATCTTGTGGCGACGCAAAAGGACGTACCCGATTTTGATCGGATGTTGTTTGGAAGAGATGCACATAGATGAACACATTTTTGCCGAGAAGGGTGTGGCAGACTAAGAGGATGGGCGAGCTGGACCGCAAGTGGATTGCAAGAGAGGGTACAGTCGACAGTTTATACCATTTTTTCTACTCTACTTTCTTCAATGACAACACAAAGATTCGAACCCCCTCTCCCTAGGATGGGCAGAGCTGTATAGAAATCTCTCCGGTTCGCTCGCGCTGCGAGAGCGTTGGCTAGGGCGAGGCATTGATTTGATTCTTGTGCGCCTGGCGCTGGACAGCATGGTATGCTCGGACCCATCCTGAACGCCAGTCCATGTGCTGATACCCCCAGAAGTTAAGGACACTTAAGGACGGCGCACAATGCTGCATGGCTGCGCAGGTGGAAGTCCTGATAACGAGCAACAGTCGCAGCTCGCAGGTCGCACCTGTGTGCAGCGTTGCCCGTACATCCATGACCTGACAGTGTCCCGTTTGGACTAGACGAGGCGACCAGACAATTGACGACCTCACTAACGAAAGAGGAACGTTCCAGGAAAGCGCTATAGAAATGACTGTATTCAGATTTCCATGCTCACCAAGAGCATGGAAAACCTGTGCAAGTCGGGCGCAGCCTTCGTCTCCAACAGTCTCAACTGATGAGGGCCTGCCAGGGCACAATTGACCCTTTTTTTTGTTGAATTCCCATGTATTACATGCTGGTCTGAGCAATTGACAGTTGACCTTAAATCTGTTGCTCTTCAGGGCCAATATTCCCGTATGAATCGCGGCGATACTATCGATATTGCTGCACTGGACGGCGCCGCACAATCGATGGGGACTGTCGCTCTGGGCTCGCTGGTCGATGGGTGCATCCTTCGGCTGAGCATCCGCGCTGCGTCAAGGAGAAGAATCTGCAGCAGATTCTTCCCATAATATCGGCAGACTGCACCAGTAGATAAACACCGTTTTGGCGGTACCAACTGCGATGCCACTTGACACTAATTGACGCCATCGCAATCGCTGCGATGACGCGACCTGGTGCCAAAGTGGCCTCGCAGCAGGCATCGCCAGATGGTGTTTTCTGCCAGTTCTGGCCATAAACGTTGCCGCGGCTGGGTATTCGAGGAGCCGGTGAGGTCTGCTGGTGAGCGCTGCGCGTTTACTGCATGCCTTTGAGGCGTAACGACTGGTTGAGCTCCGTGTGAGCCTCTGTTGCGAAACGGAAGTCTGAGCAGGGTTCTGCTGGACACTACGGACTGTGTGTAAACTCCAGCTTTGGTAGTCGTTTTGCCGACCTTGGCCTCTGTTGGCAGTTTTGGACCTGGAGTTTGACTCTGCAGTTTGATGGATCCCCTTGCTTGCGCACTTGTGCTATCTTGATCCCGCAGTGAATGACGCATCCTTGCGGCTTCCACTGCACTTTCGCTGTCAATAATACTCCGATTTGATACTCCAATTTACAGTGTTTCATACTCCAATTCACACTGTTCAATAAGTTGCCACTAACATTGCTAGATCATAATTTAGCCTTCATTCAATTTTGCTGCTGGGAACACTGCCCTAGATTCACCTTGATGGAACTCTGACTCCGGAGGTTGAGGATCACCGGCGGATTCACAATTGATCAATGGTCCTGAAAGGGCATCATTCCATCCACGCTGGTGGATCGGAAATGGGATTAACTATCTTGTTAATAGGTTTCCGCCCAGGGCGACGAGGGGTGGGCGCGCTGGCCCCACTTGGGCCAGCGCTGCTTAAGTACGTTGGTTTTGGCGGCCCCTTGGGGTTTCTGTCCCCCTGTACCTTGGGTCAGTGGCCAGTTCGTCGCGTTCAAGGAGGGCCAGTGGTTTTTGGCGCCCTTGGGAGTGGCGGTCTTTGGCGGGCACGAGTGGGAGAGGCTACTTAGGTTCACCCCTCGGTCCCCACTCCATCCTGTTTCGCTTCCCGCCCGGCCCTCCCTATTAGGGCGATGTTCGGTTGAATTGGGGAAAGTGTGGGAGTTAAGTACGAGGAAACGAGGAGTTGTGGGACGGACTCATGGTCGAGTCACGTATGAGACTGGCTTAACTACTAGCGAAGCGACTGGGCACACACAAGTTGTGGGTACCTCGGGGTGTATTGGGACAAACAGTGTGGTCTTTGTAATGTACTGTTCCAGTGTGTATGTGGACCTGGGTGGGACAAGTAGCCCGTCCAGGCGGAAATATTTGTTCATCTTGGCACAGCCAGGAATATCCAAATCTAGTTCTAAATGCACGAGAGTGACAGGTCAAGATGTTGGAAGCGGCGGTGGAATCTACATTGGCGCTGCGAGCACTTCGCTGAACACTGTGAGGAAGCACATAGCGCAGCTGTTGTCGGACGGAGATTGACCCACATAAACCGCCAGCGCTGACGCTGACATCTTTAATTTGCTGCCGTTGGTGTGGTGGGCGAGAGTTCGAACGAAACATGTGCTTGGGACCATTGCCCGGCATCGCCAATTTGGTGCAAGGGCTTTCAATTTGTCATGGGACAAATTGTTCGCTTAGCCGCATAATGACCACCCTTTCACTGTGTAGATCACTTATGTTTGATGGCTAGTATGCATTTCAAAATGTGATTCGCTGCTGGAGATAACCCCAAAAAACTCTGCTGTGGAAAAGCATTTGCTATGGAACATTCAATGGTCATTCATGCCATGATGTCACTATACCTGGTGCAGCATTGAGCCGGCAGCTTCCCAGCCTATGTGGACTCAATTGCTTGAAGATTATCGGTTTGTGGCAAGAAGAAAAAAGACATGTTCACGAAAATCTCTTAAAGCCACTTCTTTGATTGAATTCTGGAATCGCTTGACCTAATTTGTTTCTTGAGGTAGTTTTCGATCACACTCATGTTTGTTGGGGACAACATGAGTTTTATGCAGTTCATGAGCGCTTGTGATAGATGACAATCCTCGGTGGTCGAATAGGTGGACGGGTGACTGTGAGACAGGAAGAAAGTTGATCATGGTTGGCGCCACTGTCAGCAAGGGAAGTCGTGTTTGGATTTGGAACCGGACGTGCAAATATGTAAGCCCGACTTTTGCATGGGAACCGCTGTGGAAGGCTGCGTATGAGCGCCGTTGGGCCGGCGTCCAGTGTGTGATGTGTCCACGCTTCCCGCGTGCACTCAAAAGGAGCGGTTTGAGTCGCATCACCCGCCTTCCCTTCGAGAAAATGCATTTAAACAAGGAAGTAGGTGTGGGGTGCCATCTTTTTCTCGGCGGAGCTTCCACCACATGGTCGGACGTCTGGAAGTGCATGGCAGTCTCTCAGATAATGACATCGGGACATTCAAATTTATCTGTGTCCTCAACAATGTCCCATTATTGGATGTCGTCGTCTCAGACACTGCCACCCAAGATTGGATTCAGCCGAGCGCGGCAGCGTTTATATTTGTGGCGCCTTCGAGCGTTGCGGGGTGCAATGGGGAAAGTGTCCCAGTTGCGAATATCCAGCAAGCTCAGTCGGGGGCAAGGCCTCGGGGCACGACTCGGGCAAGCCGCCAACAACGGCGATCCATCCTCGCGAGCACGGATCATCCATCGCCTCATTTAAAGAAGAATCTGCGGCCATTTCCTCCCCCAGAACAAAGGAAGGAACGCAACAAAGAACTCGCACTGAGCCTACCCGCCCAAACGCGCACCAAATCCACTGCATTCTCGGAAGCCGCTCCTCGCCAGGGGATCAGCCCGTTCCAGAGCCAGCCAATGGCAGGAGCCCACCGCCTGGCGCGCAACTTCCGACGCCAAGCGACCGCCTGGCCACTGAACGCGTTGCTTCCCAAGCCCCACTCGGCCGATCGCCAGTCAGACGAAACGACGACGCGGGCCATTATTACACCAGGTCCGTTTTCTGATCCAGCCCACAAGGAAGCGCCCCAGCAAATGCGCGTGGCGCCGGACAGAGGCCGCCCGCGACAAAACTGGACGGAATGTGACCGCGAGCGGCCGGCCCCCTGCTGATCACGATCACACCCGATGGATGGGGGAACGATTTCACGGAGTCTCGTCCCCCGGCGGGCGGACAGAATGCCCCGTCCGCGTGCCACGCGTCGCTGGACGGACATCGCCGGGGCAGCGCCGGCGGGAGGGTGCCCACTCCCTTTCGCGCCACGACTCCTGCAACATCGCCCGCCGGTCGAGTTGGACACATGAAGAGCTCGATGCCGCTCTTCAAACTCGTCAAACTCGGCCCGGCGTCGCGAACGACGACCCTGACGCTACGCCTACCCAGGGTACAGTCCACCGCCCCTCAGTCAACTAAAGCTCGACCACAGTTCACCCAACAGTTCGACTACCCCTCGGACATTCTCCCTCTTGATCTTCTCCAGCCTCCCATCGCGCAGATCGCGGGCACCGCGGCAGTCCGATGCACATCGCTGATCGGACCCCGCCCGCGGAGCCGTGGGAGGAGACAATCCGTGCGCCATTGATGGTCAGTCGCGCCCACCGTCCCGTCTGAAGCACGCCGGCTGTAGGCCTGCCCAAGAGCGCCGGTGCCCAGTGCCTCGCTCTGCCAGGGCCGCGGCGGTCCTAAGAGCCCTTCCCGAATAGCGTCCGGATCCTGCGAGCGCAACAAAGAAGGTACGTCAGCCCGGATGGGAGAATGGAACGCAACTCTGATTGCTTCAGCAGCGACAGGAATGCACAACAATGGCCTTCAAAACTGTTTGGACTGTTTGGACTTTCTATCTTACAAACTACAATCTGCCAGTGCGACAACTGGTGCAGTTCTCACACTGTTAGAACCAAATGCTGCAAGAGGTCAAAATATTTTTACTCAAAGCATTACAGAAACACATGAGGACAGCCTCAAGTTGCCAACAGTGCACGGACGTTCCCAAAAGCGAGAGAATGGCATCCAACCATCAGGGCTGGCGGCATTGTGCAGAGCTTTTTGGACCTGCGCCAAACAGCCAAAGTCTACAACTGGAGCGCCATTCATGTTGGTTAGAAACGTTCTCTAAAACGCTTTCTGAAAAAGAAAACTGGATTCGCGATTGTGCCGTATGGCTGACTAAACAACAGTTGCAAGTGAGGTGCGAGCAAGCAGTCAGCGACGCCACACAACATGGATTGCCTGCTTTGAGAACAGCCAGCGGACGGCCATCCACCCCAACCGCTCCAAAGCGAATCGGCTGGGAAAGAGGCGAAACAACGGCACCACACAACACGCCCTCATCCCCAGGCCCACCACTCACTTCTTCACAGCCATGGGAAACGGCGTGCACGCCGGCATGTGGAAGCCCGGCTCCGTCCACTTCTGCCCCTGTCCCCCCTGCTGCGCCGGCGTGGAGGCGCGCGGCCCAATCCCTTGTGACCCGAACCCCTGCGACCCGAATCCCTGCAATGGCCCCGCCCCGGCCCCGCCCTGCGGCGGCCTGCCGGCGGCTGCCCGGTGGCCGTACTCCTGCCTCTGATAAGGTGCGGGGCTCGGGACGCGGGGGGCGGGACTTGCTGTCGCGGCAGGCGCCCTCTCCTGCGGCTCGTACGGCTTGTTCGCCGACGCCCAGTGCGGCTCTGGCGACTGCCCGCCGCGCATCGGACTCTGCCCCGTTCTCGGCGCACCCTCCTGCTGCCACCCCCACTCGTGCGTCCCCGGCTGGGGCTGAAAATCCGGGCTGACCGCGCGGGGAGGCGCCTGGGACGCCTGGGGGTCGGACCTGAACCCACTGTGCAGGTCGGACCTGAACCCGCTGTGCGGGTCGTCAAAGTCGTCGGGCTCCGGGCTGACCACCCGGCCGGGCCGCCGGGCACTTGGCTTGGGCCGGCGCTCCTGGTCCCCGCGGTAGGCCTTGACGGCGAAGTCACGCCCCTCTGGCCCCTCTCTGCTGGGCCGGTGGTCCTTCATCCCCTCCAGCCCGTCGAAGGGCGAGCCGCCCAGCACGCGCGGCGAGGGGCTGCGGTCGCTGGGCGTCCCCCGTCCCCGCCCGCTCATGCGCATCAGCACCACCTGGTCCCCGCCCGCCTCCTGGGGGCCCCTGGCCGGGGAGTGCACCTCCGTCCCGTCCGGATCCACGGGGACGTAAGGGCTCCTGGGAAGCCGATCGTCCGCCAACACCCTCGGGCTCCTGAAGCTGTGCGGCGACCGGCCCCCCTGAGGCGATCTCAGGGGCGACTTGGGCGTAAACTTCCGGGTGGGTTTCCTCCGCACCCCGTCCTTGTGCCCCCTCTCCTCGGTGCCCTTGCTCTTCCCCTCGCCCGGACGCAGCCTGACCTGCAGGCCCGCCCTGCCCTGCGCGTCGCCCCCGACGGGCACGAACCTCTCCCTGGGCGGAACCGCCTCCAGCTCGTTCTTCAACAGGTCCATGAAGCGGTCCGTCTCCGTGGGCGTGAGGCCGAACTCCTCCATGAACTCCTCCGCCACGGCGCCCACGGTGTCCTGCTCCACATCGAACGTGAACTTGAACCGTCGGAAGTCCCCGCCCTCGTTCTGCATCATGCACAGCTCGAAGTCCAGCGCGGAGCCCTGGGCGCCCCGCGCCTGCACGCTGAAGGTGCGCTCCAGCGGCACGGGCGCGCTGGGGTGCCTCACCATTGGGCCATCAGGATCCGACGATGAGCTAGCCCCCCTGTGCAGGGGAGCTGGCGCGCTGGGCTGCCGGTTGAACTTTGAGGCACCGCTCTTGGCGCTGAGGACGCCGGGGGCGCTTGGGGGCCGGGGCGCCACATCGGGCCTCAAGGGACGGGACCCTCCGGTCGCGAACATGCCCGCGTCCTCCACACTGTCCCTGCAGGAGCTGTCGGACAGGCTGCCCAGGGTGGCGGCCCGGCTGCCGGGCCGCTCCGGCCGCACGTCGTCGAAGAAGGAGTGCTTGATGAGCTGCCGCGCCGCGGGACGGCGCTCGTGGTAGTGGTCGATGCACAGCTCGATGAAGCTGCGCGTCTCGGCGTCCTCGATCCTCTGCAGGGCCGCCGGGTACACACCCTGCGGGGATGGGCGCGGGACAACCTGGTTCAGGGGCAAATCGAGGGTGCATACCGCAGAAACAAGTGTGGAGGCGCTGCAGCCGCCGCTGAGATTGGAACACGCATCTTGGCAGCTGGCCCGTTTCGCTGGCGATCGGTGCAGCTGGAAGATTAGGCTGCATCGTGACTTGTACTGTGGCAAAAGATGCTGAGACCTGTTCCAGAAAGACACCTGACGTGGACGTCTTGGATGCACTTTGAGAAAAGTGCACCATTTGATACCATTCACCATTTCCAGTTTTCCCCCCCCCTTTCTCTTGTGGCTCCTATTCAGCGGATATACAACCCACGCACCAGAGTGACTTGACGGAAGATCTGTGCCTTGTTCTTGCATTCCCTGTAGGGGAACTCCATTGTCACCAGCTCCAGTAGGCACATTCCAAAGGAATATATGTCAACCTTCTCGTTGTATTTTTCCCTGTACAGCTCTGGCGCCATAAACTCGGGTGTCCCTGGCACAAAGCAATGCACTCAGCAGGGGAGCTTCGCCTAGACTGACGACGACATACAAAGCTTCCCATTGCATTGCCCATGTTGTGAGTATTGGCTACCAGCTGGCAATCCGTAGTTCAACAATGCAGTCAGGGTCAACAGGCACACCTTTGCAACCGCTAAGTGAACGACGCAGCATCTGGAGTATAGGATGGCTTGGGATTGGCCGACAAGCATGACTGCTGCTCATTTGTCTGGGCTTCCAGATAGTGCCATGGCCTTTTTACCTGACGATGTGCTTGCTTTACAGGTTATAGCAAAGCTGCTTCATGTTTAGCATATCCATACACAAACTCAAAAAAACAAAAAGCATATCATTTCAGCTACTGTGCTGAGGTGCGACGCACAGCTGTGCGGTTGGGAATCTTGCTCCCTACGCACCAGTGTTTGCTACCATGCTCTGCAAATAGTCTAAGCAAATATCAGTGGGCAAGGAGCAGCACCCCCCAGCAACACATGTACCTAATGTCTCTTTGTGTAGGCGATTAAAGGTTGCATGCTCGCTGTTGTTCTCGTCTAGATGCATTCATACCATGTGGTACGAAGGCCAACACACCAAACCGGTCCACACAATTCGAATCTTCAGCTCTCACACTGTCCGCTGCACCTGCATTTGCCTTTGCAGACCATGTATTTCCGAACCAATGCTGGGCAGCGCTGGTTGCA
>CAJHUC010000928.1:0-47881 GCA_905146915.1 Ostreobium quekettii | reverse complement strand
CCAAACCATCTGCCGATGGCCTTCCTCAGGCGCACAACCCTTTGCAACATAAAAATGTACTATTCCATCGAGTATCCACAGACCTCGCCAGCTGGAGTACCCTCCACAGGTTGGGCCTTCTGCCACCTTCAACCGACTCATCGGAGGGCACCTCTGATGCAGACACCCCCTCCTCATCACTAGAAACTACGTTATTACCCTCCCTTATTATTTCCACTTGCAGCCTTCGCAGCTCAGCTGTGGCTTTCGCGCTGGCACACATGTGGTTCACCAGCGTGGAGACCCTGCCATCGTAAGGACACATGCACACTGCTGATGAAACAATTCCTAAGCAGCAGCAGCTGCAACAGTTGCAGCACACACAAATAACCATCAACATATATGCAGGCATAGCAACACACACACAAAGACATACCAACATCATAACTTACCGGTCTATTGCACTGCAAAGCTTTTGGCAGCCTTCGGTATGGGTGGCGCGGACGCGTAGGTTGGTCAGGCCATGGGTCATGACGTTGTGGAGCATGTGGCAGGCACAGCATGACCAATCTGCCATGCCGCCTCTAGGTTGCTCCCCAACCTCATGTGCTGCCAGCTCCCCCCTAATAGCCCGCCTGACGTTGCTCCCAGCGTCCGTGACAAAGGACGGCCACCAGCCGGTCATCCCATACTTCTCCAGCTCCTTGCGGGCCAGGTCCACCACCACTGCATACACAAACACATTGTGACAAGCAACAAACCACTCGACCAGCTGGTACTTGGGCAGTCACTGCTGCCCATTCACCCCATCATCCCATACTTCTCCAGCTCCTTGCGGGCCAGGTCCACCACCACTGCATACAAAAACTGCTTGCGACAAGCAACAAAGGCGAATATCACAAATAACAAACAACACGACCAGCTGCCAGTTGGGTAGTCACTGCTACCCATTCGCTGCACAGCCTCTCACCTTCAGCCGTGATGCTCTCCGCCTCCACAGGCACTGACCCCATGCACCTGCTCCGCAACCGCCACTGGCGGTTGGCATGGCCGTCATGCTGGTGCGTCTCCTCCACCCAGTGCATGGTCATTAAAAAATACTCTCGCCGCGTGCGAGAGCGCCAAAGGTCGCAGGTGAAGGCTGGCCGCACCTTATTCCACTCCTCCATCCCCCGGAGCTTCTGCACCGCCTGGCGGTGCATGGATGCCACCTGCCATAACAACAAAGACACTATTTTCAGGCTGACAACCAACACAGTTGTGTGCTGCGGACTGTATCACATGGACACCATGGGACAACAAAACATATTGCACACAATGCATGCGACGACGTGGTAACAGCGGACCTCGTTGGTGACGGCCTTCCGGCTGAAGGAGGGGCAGCGGCCGTTGAGTGCCTTGCACATGCGGCGGAAGTTTGGAGACTCAACAACGGATAGTTGAATGCTATCCGCTGCGATCCAGCGGGTGATCGCTGACCGCATTTGCTGCCACGGGGCGGTTCCTGTGGCAAAGGCCTCCTGCTGCATGTAATGTGCCACTCCCACCTCACGGCCCTCCTCAGCCGTCCGCGCAAGAAACTCAGCCATGGGAAAAGCGACACCATCCGCCCGTGCTTTGTCTGCCAGCTCCACGGCAACGGACAGCGTCCGTCGCGTGACCTTGTGGTGCCCCATATGCTTTTCCGCAGTCGAGAAGGATGACGACTTGAAGGAAATCCCTTTGCCGCATATGCGGCAAATGATCTTGCTGTGGTCGTCTTCCTTCCCCGTAACACTGTCGTATCTTGCAAGGATGCCAGGCCGCCCCTCCTCTTCCACATACAATGGCTTCACCCACCGGCTGCCGCTCTGCCCAGGCCCCAATGGTGGGGCCACACACCTATTGCTGCCAGAGGCGACCCCCACCCCACCCCCTCCCTCCGTTCGGGCCCGCTTTGCCCTTGAGGGTGCATTCCCACCCTCGCCGCCGGCCGCGCGCTTCACGTCGCTTCCAGAGGCGGCCACCCCCGATGCCGTCAACGGGGCCCCAGGTGTCGCCGCCGGTACAGATGCAGACCCCACCCTGCCACTCACAGACGCCCCCTCGGGATCCCCGGCCGGCAACAGCCCTTCAGGTGCCCCAACAGCTGGCAGCTGTTGTAGGTTCAGAGCCCCCTCCACGCTGGGTTCCAAATCCGAGTCCCCCAGGCCCCCCGCCACCAAATGCGAAAAGTCAAACAGGTCCGGGAGTGGGGCGCTGCCGCCAACAGACGCCCCCTGGCCTTCCCCCCCTGCCGCTGCCACCGCCGTCCCCGCATGCCCGGATCCCTCACCTTGGGGGGGTGGGGGACCGCCTTTCCGGGCGCCCCTCTGTCTGGCCCCGGGCATCCCCTGCCGCAGGCTGTGGGGGGCCGCCTTGGTGATGTCGGGCCGGGGGCCGTGACTCCCCGGCCTTCACATGCCGCCGCCGCTGCGTCTGCTTGGTCTTGCCACCCATCGCAACAAGCGCAAACTGTGTCGCAGGGGGGCAGGGGCACCACGTTTGTGGACCGTGGGGCGCGCGGCCCATGCGTCAAATCTGATCGCTGCATTCTTATTGGTCCACGCATGAATTTGATGTTGTTATGTATTGTGGAGCGGCTTCTAGAACGGGTTCCAAGACGGCCTGGGACGGCCTTCAGAACGGCCTGGAACGGCCTTTGGAATGGCCTGGAACGGCCTTCGGAATGGCCTGGAACGGACTCTAGACCGGCCTTGGGCAGTACAGGAACGGACTCCTAGGTGGGCCATACCGTCCCAGATCCGTCCCAGTCCGTTCACAGCCAGGGACGGAGCCGTCCCTGGCCGTTCTTGGGCCTGCCGGCCCAAGGACGGGGACGGACTCCGGTCCGTCCCCGTTCCTAGTCCGTCCCCGTTGCTGGACGGCCCACCTCTGATTACAAACTGGTTTGGTGTCTCTGTATTTATACCCGCCTTCCCAAGGCATCCCATTTCTGTCATACCCACAAGGTTTCAATTTAAATCTATCCATCCTTTGCTCTCCCGTTCACCGACCCGTTGGCCCCCCAAGGCCCGCTGGCCCTTATCCCTTTGAATCCGTCCCGTTTGGGCCCCAAAAACCACTCCCTCTGGCACTGAGTGTGTTTGAGCAACATGGGGCAACATGCCCATTTACTTTGCACATAAATTTAATGTTCCACCCTTCCACCACCCCATTACTACAACTCCCCAGTTTTGAGCGCAAGTTTGCCATCACTACAGATGCATCAAAAGTGTCAGTAGGCGCAATCTTGCAGCAGGACTTCAGATCAGGATTACAACCGTTTTGCTATGAGAGCCACAAGTTGGATCCTGCTAAAACAAGATACTGGGCATACAAACAGAAGCTATTGGGAATTGTTTTGGTAGTGGGGAAATGGCGGCACTACTTTGCCAGTCGCCATTTCATAATCCAGACCGACCATGGCTCATTGAAGAACCTACCCAATCAGCTAGTGTTGAACAAGTGGATTTGGAAATGGGTTCAGGTTTTTTAGGGGTATGATTATGACCTGGTTCACATACCAGGTAACAAAAACCCTGCAAACTTCCTCTCTTAGAGAAGTCTCAAGGACATAAAAGAAATAGCTCACATCCAGGAAGAGGAAGAGCCGTTGGTCAAATGGTTGTTATTAGGAGAAGATACGCCTAACGACAAGATCCAAAGAAGAAGAAGAAGAAGATTTCCAACCCTGGCGCTATGACAATTCATTGTGCATATCGCCACCATGGTCTCCAAAGAAAAATTGGATCAAATTTTTGCCAAGAGCAGACCGGAGGTGACCCAAGTGGAGGGTCAAGAGGATGAAATTGGACCTGCACTCTTTGTCACCAGGTCCCGTATTTCATTGGCAAAGGATTTGAGAGAGGGGATAGAAGAGAGATAAAAAAGGATCCACATTGGACAAATATCATTTCCCAACTAGAATCTACTCAAAACAATATTGCGGTCATTGGAGATCGATCCTTCCAGTTGTCAGGAGGACTTTTAGAGATGAGGGACAGCGGCAAACACAAAAAAGCACAGTGGCGGCTGGTGGTGCTAGATGTACCAAAAATCAAGAAGGAAATCATGAGGGAATTGCATGAAGTCCCTTATTCAGGTTATTTGAGCTACCACAAAATATTAAAAAATATACAAAAAACCTCCCACTGGCCTAAGCACACTTTGCATATTAGAGACTTTGTGATGGGGTGCTTAGTTTGCCAGCAAGAGAAAGCCATCCACCATGTCCTTGTTGGACTATTGCAGCCGCTCAAGCTCTAAGAACAAAAGTGGGCAAACGTCAGTATGGACTACATTATGGGGTTGCCTAAATCAGAAGCAGGGCATGATGGAATCCTCACCACTATAGATCGGGCCACCAAGATGGTGCACCTAGCACCGGTCAAGTAGACCATCATCGTTGCTAGGACCGTCCGACTCTACTAGAACACAGTGGGAAAGTTACACGGGATTCCACATTTTAATATGAGTAACAGAGACCCCCGTTTTGTGTCCAAATTCTGGCAAGAACTAATGAGCATTTTGGGAGGCTCACTGTGGATGTCCAGTGCCTACCACCCTCAGACAGACGGTCAAATGGAGGCGATGAATGGGTGGTGGAGATGGTGTTGTGCTGCACTCTACATGTTGGGCAGGAGGGATTGAGCTAGAAATGATTATTGTCCACTATGGATTTTGTGATCAACAACAGTCCAATACAAGCAACAGAGTATACACTATTTTATTTGAATTATATGTACTCTAGTAGACCTCATCCATAACAGTGACTCCACTCTGATCGAGGGAGTTAGCCAGTTTGTCAAGTGGATAAAGGGGAATTTCTCAATGGCTATCAAATTCTTGAACATGGCATTGTGCATGTCACCACTGTGGTATCACTTAAATTCTCCTCTGACTACTGTCGTAATGTGTCTGCCCACCTGGGCCTATGGCCCCAATGCTTCTCTAGACTTCTGAATGCGACTTTTCCCCACTTGGGGTTATTGAATCCCCTTGATTTGGCTCTCAATTATTGCACCCAAGTTGGTTGGTGCCCCCCGGTCCGTACTAGGCGGTGGCGCCAATGCTAGTCAGCTGCCCACGGGTCCCTCCTGCTAGCATCATCACAAATACCTCCCGGGTATGAATGGCCACGTTCTTGTGCATGGCGTATACCGTTCTATAAGACGGAGGGGTGGACGTCCCCCCTGGGCGCTCTCTGGCGAGGCCCGCTTGCGCCCTCATTTTATTTTTGAATTTTTCTGAATTTATCTGGCGAGCCTTAAGTGCTAGAGGACGCCGGCGATGGATTTCTCTCTATACTAAGTCCCCCCCCTTCCCTTCCCATGGGTAAACCCTCTAACCCACACGAGCACCTTTTCTGAGGATCCGGTTATTGGTCCCTGTGGAAGCTTCCAAAAAAGAGGAGCGGGTAACTCTTGAGCGGCACCAGGATTTGAACCCATGTGGCCGGCACCCTGAACATGGGAGTGCCAACCTCTTTGGGCTAAACCTAGGTTCATGCTGAGGAGCACCCGCCCTAAGGCCGACCAGAAGAAAAGGGAATAGAGGTTTAGTAGTGGGGATCAGGTGTTGTTTTCAACAGAACATTTAAACTTAAAGAACGCACTGATCCGTAGGCTAAAAAAAGGTCCGTTGGGCCATTTTTGTTTGTCCGTCCAATGGGACGAGTGGCCTACAAGCTTCAACTCCCCAAAGCGTGGAAGATCCACAATGTTTTTTATGTCAGCGTACTGCATTCTTTTAGAACCAGTTCATGGACGCAACCCACTACGTCTGGACAGGTGAAGGAGTTAGAGCCCAAGGATGACGAGCTGTATGACATCAAGAAATTGTTGTGTTGGCAGTGGGCCGGTCCCACTACCAAGAGGCATAAGAAGTATTTGGTCCTTTGGAAACACTATTTGATTGATGACACCTATTGGACTCTAGAGGACAACTTTACCTACCCAGAGGAATTGAAGAAAATAATCAAGAAGGACAAACCAATAGAGGATAATTAGGTCCACTGGTTAGCTTAAGCTTTTGAAGGCGAAACTACCCCTAGGGGGGAGTACTGTGGTGTAAGGCACATGGGGTAGTATGTTGCTTTGTTAGTTGGATTCTTGGGAGGTTAAAATGTAGTAAATATTATAATAGAACAATCTTATATGAAAGTAGGTTTTATTAAAAGTTCATAGGTTCTTGAACTGCCTCCATTGGGTTAGTGGTAAAGGAGTTATTGGGAGATACAATTCCAGTACTTTAGACCCCCTTCTGCCGTATTGTATTGGGGGATAAGATACTCTCGGTGGGCCCAGATATTGCATTGTCACGTGATCCGCACAAGGGCTATCACCACAAAGGGGTGACCACCTGTCATACTGTAACTTCATCCTCTCGCCCACTCTGCATACCCCGCGGCTGCACCTGCAAACTGCACGGTGCCGTGCACCCACAGCATGCACGGCCACCCCGCGCCCGGCCACCTACAGGTAGGGGCCCACACCGCATACCCGAAGGAGCGAGTGCCCTGGCAAAGCCCGCCGGCCATTCGGCAGAGGAGGCCCATCCACGCCGAATTGGGCGCCTCGGCGGGCGCATCGCTCGCATCGAACCGAAAACATGCCATCATCCATGGAGCCCAAATTGGTGCCATACCCGCCACTGATCTGCTCAAGCGCACCCACCTAACCCGTCTGACTTGCCACCCAATATGCTCTATCCAGTGCCTTTGCTCGCCCCCCCGCTGCTTCCTCCACAACACAATCCATGTTGCGGCCTGCGGGCGGCCGCTAGTTTCCGGAGTGCTGGGGGCGGTCGCCGCACCCGATGGCGCGGCCTCGATACCGCTCCTCTCCGCCGGATTCCGGCGGGCGTTGTCGGGGTGCTCGTTTGTTCGGTAGCGCGGTGGGCCCTTGGACGCTCGGGGACCTTCCCCGAAGCCTGCCGTGTGCAGGCGGTGGAATCGCGGCGGCGGTCGGCGGTTCGCTGCCTCGCGGTGGGGCAGAGAGGGGGCCCGAATGCGGTTACAGTCTGACCTGCGTGATGCGCGCATCCATGTGCCTGCGCGATGCCCGGTCGCGGGTCCATCGCATCACATCAAACATGACAGCTCAGTATAATGTACGGACCGTGTCCCAGCGCCCCTGGTCACCTATAATCAATCCTAATCTAGCTCTAATTCCAATCATCCCCACCCAGCACCTGGCCTCTAAGTACTGCGTCTTCACGAGGCCGTATCTTCCTCAATAATCCACAGAATTGAGTGCTGAAAGATGCGTTGGAACCAGGAAGTCATAATTACACCGTAGATAAGGATGACTCAGCGAGATTACGTAATATAGCTGCAGAAAACACCATTTACTGCCTGCCCCCAAGTAGCTCCACAACAATCCATGGTCTGGCCCGTTGTGCCATTCTGCGAGTTACCACTCCCAGGAGCATAAGGGTTGCAGCCCCCATTCCGAGGGTAGCCGGGTTCGACGCATAGACCGGCATCCATGCCATTGGATGCCCGGGTGGTTGAGGTGCCAATCCCCTCAATTTCCACTCCCCGTCCCTCTGCCCAATCACCACTGCTTGGACCGAGCCATGGCAATCCAACGCCTCGGCTTCCACCCTGCACCTCATGTGACGTGGCTGCTTGGGGGTTAGGCTTATTTGACATTTCTGGAGTGGGAATTACGTAATTGGCTAAATGTACCTTTTGGGGACGTTATTAAGAGCTTCCTGGTTCCAATGCGCTTTTAAACGCCCAAATCCGTTAAGAATTGACGAAGATATGGCCTCCTGAAGTCGTAGTACTTAGGGCCAGGGGGTCGGGTGTTAGACGCTTGGAATTAGAGGACAATGGGTCGATCGTAGGTGAACGGTGGATGGTGACTGAGTGCCTGGACGCGCACATGAGTTGTCTTGTCTTGATGTGATAGCGATGGACCCGCGATCGGGCATCGCGCATGCGATATGTGCGCGCGCATGCTGTGAATCCGTGTAACACTTTTGGCCCACTCTCTGGCCTCCCGCGAGCCAGCGAACCACCGCCTCGCTGCGCCGCCACCTCTCGCCAACAGCAGGCCCCGGGGATCGATCCCCGTCGAGCATTGGGCCCACCGCGCGACCGCCGATTCGACTGCCCCGGATACGCCCACCGTCCGAGGTGGAGAGAGCCGGCTGACCTCCAACAGCCGAGCCGCAGGGCAGGGCGACCCCCACGACTCCGGAAACCAGCGGCTGCCGACGGGGCCGCAACAAATTGGTTTCGGAGCGTGAAGCCCAGAGCCGGGAGCTGAGCGAGAGGCGCAGCAACCCAGAGTGACCACGCGGCCTGACAGGGCTGCGGATTCCAGAAGCCTCCAACACCCCAGGCAGCGGTCAGCACCTCCGCGGGTGCTGAATCGCCGTGCTGTGTGCCTGTGAGAGTTTGTTCAGGGAGCCTGAGGAGCTTTTCGTTGGACGATTGGTGTTCGGGGATCGACGGTGCCGAGCGATCGCCAGATCCGCAGATTCGCCAGCGGATTCAGCAGCGGATTCAATGCATGCGCCAGGCGCCCATCGTGTAGCCGAACACGCGAAGGCCAGCGCCCCTCAGTTGGAAGATTTTGTCAACCTCAGGTGCCGCCCGCTGTAGAATAGGGGTGAAGGTCCCGCTCTAGAAGTAGGGGACATCTGCTGCTTCACCTTATTTTGCAGGTACTGCAGGCGGGTCACCACCAGACCGCTCTGCCACGAGATTGGGGGCCTGATTAGGGGAAGGGGGAGGAGATTGAGCACGGCAGTAGGCAGGCCCAGTTGGGTCCAGAGTGCTACCTCCTAGAGGAGGCATCTCCCCTGGAACCGGTCAGAGGGTGAGGCCATTGCCCACCTGAGGTAGACAGGCCAGCCACCCCTTCGGAACCTTAGGTGGCTGAGTCTTAAAATATTAGACAGGCTGGGGGTGCCATAGGCCAACCCAGACCTCTTACAGTGGTCTCGTCCCAGGCAAGGGACACCTTCTTAGGTTGTTCGGCTGAAGCTGGGACTAAGTTTTCATTAGTAGCCACAGACGCACCCTCTGGAAAGTTACCAGGTGGACCGAGAGGTCACCCTACAGAGTACTTGGGGTAACTGTGTGTGAAAGTGATTACTGAAAACCAGTAGAAGCAGGATAACTTAAGTTGGGAGGTAAAGGCTGCTTGGCTACTTGGGGATAGGATTCAGCGAATTTTCAGTAGCCCGAGATCAGGTCTATGCCGATTGACTTCGTTTCAGTACAGTTGATCATCGGATCAGTGTCGTGGGTGGAATCATAGCGGATCGTGATTTGATGGAGCTGAACGGCCATGATGGTGTGGAAGAAATTGACGGAACAGTGGAGACAGTCGCTGGAGCTGGACGTGTGGGAGTTATTGCTGCATCATACGAGGCGCGGCAACAGAGGATTTTGATTGCCGGGACCGAGCTGGGGGCAGTGGTTTTGGGAAACCCAGAGGGTGCCCTGGTCTCCAGGACCGAAGCTGCACAGGGGATGCAGAATCTCGAGCAGCGAGCTGCACAGGCGATAGCAGGGACTGCCGCCCAGACAGCACATGCCATGAATGTGCTGGCTGATCAGACGGCATCAGCAGTGCAGCATACTGCCCAGACATCTCAGAGGGCAGTTTCGCATTTGGAGGGTCAGACCAGGGAGGCGTTTGGGCGGACTGAGACCGCCATGTCGTCAATGCATCAAAATGTTTCCAGCAATGCTGAGCGCCTTTCAGAGCTGGAGAATGCATTGGCACACGAGAGGCAGAGGAATTTGGATACGGAACAAAGGCTGAGGAGGGAACAGGATGCGACTGTCGAGCGGCTTACTCGACAGCTTCATGACGCTCTGTCCAGGATCGATCAGTTGTCCGCGGACCTGGCCATAGAGCGGTCGCAAAAAGATTCTCAGCCTCGCCAGCAAACTCTGCCTGGACCCCCAGAGCCACCAGCAGCAGTTACATACAGCAGACCTCCGCATTTGCAGCAGGAGGTGGAGATTGTTGCTGATGCTGGCGATCAGACGATGCCACCTGCACAGACCAACCATGCTGCCCGTCCAGGACGACAGAGGTCCAGATCACACAGGTCGCGGCATGCACGTTCGCCCAGTTCTGACACGACATCATCGAGCGAGTCATCGGGGAGACGCACTCGCAAGGGGGCTGGAATTTTTGACGTCCAAATAAAACCAAAGGACCTTCCAACCTTTTCGGGCAGGACATCTAAAGACCCGGAGGTGTGGCTGGGTCAGGTGTCGAATTTCTTTCGTTTGGTCGGAGGATCGCCTGGGAAGCAAGTTGCATATGCTTCCACTCTGCTCCAGGGAACTGCACAGACCTGGTGGCAGAGAAAGCTGAAGGCGTGGGAGGACCTTAAGGACATGCAGACTTTCGGAGAGCAGCTGATCAGCCGGTTTCAAAACACCAACAAGGCTGATTCTGCGATGGCTGCATTGATGAACATCAAGCAGAGGAAAGAGGAGTCCACACATGATTTCATCTGTAGGTTCGAGGCTGAGTTGGATAAGGTGGACACCTACGATGAATCATGGGTGTTGAAGATGTTTATCTGGGGCCTTCCCCAGGACCAGGCGGTACTTGTCTCACAGGGAAAGCCTAAGAGGCTGAGCCAGGCTTTCCAGCTGGCCAGGGACGCTGCATTGGCTGCCCAGATGTCGAGACGCCCAGGATCAAGTGGACGTGCTGAGGGCAGCAACGGACAGAAGGGCCATAGACGAGGCCAAGGCAGGCAGCCAGGACAGCAAAGTGGACAAGGATCGACACCAGCTCCAAATGTTGTGTACTATCAGGCTCAAAATAAAAATGTGCAACAAGGGGGTAATCGCGGAAGGGGGCAGGCTGGGAAGCCACCCGTCCCTCCACAGGCTCCAGTTGTGGTACGCCAGCCTGTACCACAGCAGCCTGGTGGATCTGGACAGAGGGGACGGGGTAGAGGCAATCAGAGGAAGCCCCGGGTAGCAGCTGTAGCTGCCCATGACGATCAGGGGATGGCTGGTCAGCAGGACCAGGTGGCTGCACAGCATGCAGCTGGGCATGGAACCGATGCTTCTCTACATCAGGGGCAGGGAAACTGACTGGCCCCCACTCTGGCCAGTCAGGAGTTCATCGGGGGCGACAGGGGCAGATTATCCAGAGGATCTGCACCCTAGAAAATTCAAAACTCAGCATCGCTCAGAGAAGACGTCAGAGGAGAAAGTGGCAGTGGAGAAAGCGGCTGGAAAGACGTCGGTACCGACGCGCACAGCAAGCTGAGCAAAAAAAGGTTTCGGTTGATGACACCAGGGAGACAACTTTAATGTCTCAAGCCCAGCAGGGAGAGACCCCTACGGTGTCAGTTCAGAGGTTGGAAACCGCTCCAGGTGCTGATGCTGTGGGACAGCCAGCCCCAGGCACTGGAGTTCAGGACCACGTGCTGCTGGTGTTGAACGCCGTGGTGAACGGGACAAGTGTCCTTGCGTTGATTGACAGTGGAGCGAGCAGGTCTTTCATCAGTGACCGGCTTCACTGCCGACCAGCTTTACAATTTGTGGGAGCATATTCTGCCTTAGAGTTGGCAAACGGGGAAACCATAGTTTCCACCGGAATAGCCCCACGGGTGTTGGTATGTATCGGAAGTGTACCTTGTCGACTATCACTGACTGCAGTACCAATGATGGAAGGGGTTCAGTTGATTTTGGGTAAAGATTGGCTGGATATCATGAACCCACTAGTGGATTGGCGGTCAAACACGGTGTACCTTAGAAATGGCTCACAGCTGGAGCCTATCAAGGGCATTCGTGAAACATCTGGTAAGCACTGCCAGATTGTCGACAAGGGATTGAACGGTCTCCAGCACTATTTCAGAGACCTCAAGAGGGGATCAGAGACTCCTACTACAGACTTGGGGAGCAAGTTGGCTGCATTCTGTTCGCCAAAATTTTGGGAATATGATTCTTTGGCGAAGCAGTGGGCCACTCAGCAGTCAGTGCTGAGTAAGGTGTCATCGCCGGGGACGGCCGATGTTCCCCAGGGGGGGAGTACAGCCCCACAAAATTTTTCTCCAGAGGACCCTCACAGACCTCAGGGTTCCCCAGGGTGCAGGACTACAAGGGCAAAGAAAGTGGCTGGGCGATGTGTCAGGCAGCCTGTCAGGAAAAAGTTAGACTTCATCTCGATGAGACAGGCAGCCAAGAGAGCAAACAAAACCAACCAGCCCATGTACTTGTGCGTCCTGAAGGCCACAGACTTCCCAAGTAAAGATAGCAAAAGGCCAAAGTCCAAGGCTGGTGCAGCCAAAGGCATGACTGAGGGCGAAAGGCGGAGATTATTGAAGGAAACAGGCCCAGTGACAGAAGAGGTGCCGATTGAGGAGGTTATTCAGAAAAAGGTCAGTGAGGCAGATGAGGCTGTCCGGGAACAGCTGCAGCAAACGCTTGAGGAGTTCAAGGACGTGTTCCCAGACAAGCTGCCTTACGGTCCACCACCAAAGAGGATTGTCGATCATGCGATTGATACGCTGCCAGGAGAGGCACCGCCGCACAAAAGCCCGTACAGGCTGAGTACGGCGGAATTGGATGAACTGCGGCGTCAGATCGATACATTGCTGGAACAGGGGTGGATCAGACCGAGCTCCAGCCCGTATGGTGCACCTATCCTATTTATACCAAAAAAAGATGGCAAGTGGAGGATGTGCATCGACTACAGGGCTTTAAACAAAATAACCGTCAAAAATCGGTACCCACTGCCAAAGGTGGAAGAATTGTTGGATCGACTGCACGGGGCTAAATACTTCACAAAGATTGACCTCTCCTCAGGTTACCATCAGATCCGAGTGAGAGAGTCCGATGTACACAAGACAGCCTTTGTGAGTCGATATGGCAGTTTTGAATATCTTGTCATGCCATTCGGGTTGTGCAACGCACCAGCGACCTTCCAGAGGATCATGAACACAATTTTGAAGGAAGGCTTGGACCAGTTTGTGCTAGTGTTCCTGGATGACATATTAATCTATAGCCAGACAAGGGAGGAACACATACAGCACATCAGGGAAGTTCTGAACCGCCTACGGTCGGAGAAGTTGTTTGGAAGATTGAAGAAATGCGACTTCTTCAGAACTGAGGTGGAATACTTGGGCTTTGATGTGGGGGCTGAGGGGATCAAGCCATCCTTATCAAAAGTCCAAGCGATTTTGAATTGGCCAACACCAGAGAATGTTACCGACGTCCGTTCATTTCTGGGGCTGTGCAGTTTTTATCGCAAGTTCATACGGTGGTTCAGCGAGCTGGCAGCGCCCATGACGGACTTGACGAAGAAGGACAGGGCCTTCGTTTGGAATGATGAAGCAGAAAAATCATTTAATCGCTTGAAGACAGCCATGGTGACTGCACCAGTTCTGCAGTTACCGGATTTCGACCGGGAGTTTGTGGTTACCACAGACGCATCAGGCGTTTCAGTGGGTGATATACTACAGCAGGACTTTGGCAACGGGCTGCAACCCGTTTGCTATGAGAGTAGGAAGCTCAACCCGGCCGAGACCCGGTACAGTGCATACGAACGAGAATTGCTGGGCATCACTTGGGCTGTTGGGAAATGGCGGCACTATTTGGCCAGCCGCCACTTCGTCATCCAGACAGATCATGACTCTTTGAAAAACCTGCCCAACCAGCCTGCAGTGAACAGGAGGGTGTGGAAATGGGTGCAGGTTCTGCAGGGCTACGATTGCGACATTGTCCACATACCAGGAAAGGACAACCCTGCAGATTTTCTGATGCGCAGGAGTATTCAGGAGTTGAGATGCATGGCAGATGTGCACGCAGAAGAGGAGTCATTGGTCCAGCGTCTTCGTCTTCATGAGGGTGACAGTGGGGAAAACGATATTCAAAAGGAACTGGACGAAATATTTAAAAAATCCAGTCCTAAGGGTGCAGTGGTGGTTGCAAGTGGGGAACAAAATTCTTTACATTCTTTATTGGTGACCAGCACCAGGATTACTCTGGAGGAAGACTTGAGGAACTCTATAAAAGAGGGCTACAAGCAAGACAGCAGATGGGCAGAAATTTTGAATCAGTTGGAATCTGCCCAAGGACAAGTCACTAGGATCGGGAATCGTGACTACCGATTGAACCATGGATTTATTGAGATCAAGTGGAAGGACAACACCGAGGACAGGCAACCTTGGAGATTGGTGGTACCAGATGTGGAGGACGCCCGCAAGAAGATTATGGCAGAGATACATACAGTACCATATGCGGGACATCTTGGTTACCACAAGACACTCAAGAAGTTACAACAGAATTTCTATTGGCCAGATCACACAGTGGATGTACGAGACTTTGTGCTGGGATGTGAGGTCTGCCAGTCAGAGAAAAGTGTCCACAAGTTGCCAGCAGGACTCCTTCAGCCATTGCAACTTCCAGAGGAAAAATGGAGTGATGTCAGCCTCGACTTCATCATGGGACTACCGATCAGTGAGAAGAAAAACGATGGGATCCTCACGGTGGTAGACCGAGCTACCAAGATGGTACACTTAGTACCAGTCCAGCAGACCATCACTGCTACTGAGACAGCTCGTGTTTACTGGGAACAGATTGGACGACTTCACGGGATCCCCAGATCGATCGTCAGTGACCGAGATCCCAGATTTGTATCGAAGTTTTGGCAAGAATTCTGGAAGATTTTGGGCAGCAAGCTGAGGATGTCCAGCGCTCACCACCCCCAGACAGATGGACAGACAGAGGCAGCCAACAGGGTGGTGGAGCAAGTACTCAGGTGTACGATCCATGGCAGTCAGGAAGACACTCATTGGGAGAGATACTTGCCCATGGTGGAATTCGTGATCAACAGCAGCGCATCGCCATCCACGGGGTACACACCCTTTTATCTGAACTATGGCTTTGAGCCAGTGACCCCGTTGGATCTGATCAAGGACGTAGACCAGACCAACATTGAAGGTGTCAACGTCTTTGTCAGCAGGATGAAGAAAACATTCAGAAGGGCGATGCAGTCAGTTCATCAGGCTCAGCAGAGGCAGAAGTGTCAGGCCGATCAGCGGCGCAGAGAACAGAGGTTTCACAGTGGTGAACAGGTGCTACTCAGTACAGAGCATCTACAGTTGAAAAATGCACCTGTACGCAAACTGAAGCGACGGTTCGTAGGACCATTTGCTGTGGTCCGTCAGGTGGGATCAGTGGCCTACGAATTGAAGCTACCAGAAGGGTGGAGGATACATAATGTCTTTCACACCAGTTTGCTTCGACCATTTAGATCGTCCAGATGGTCCACCCCACAGGAGTCAGATGACGCCGAGATCGAGCCAGAAGCTGATGAACCGTACGAAGTTGAGAAGCTGCTGCGATGGAGATGGGCAGGACCCAATGGCAGGAGGCACAAGGAATTTTTGGTATTATGGACAGGGTGGAGTATTGACGATGCCTCCTGGATACCGGCTGGAAATTTCACCTACGCCAGAGAGCTCCAGAAGATGATCAAGAGGGACAAGCCCGAGGAAGACACTAGTATGGGATAGTGTGCTTTCGGGGGCGAAAGCTACCCCAAGGGGGGAGTATTGTGACATGGCTGCTTGGGGGTTAGGCTTATTTGACATTTCTGGAGTGGGAATTACGTAATTGGCTAAATCGACCTTTTGGGGACGTTATTAAGAGCTTCCTGGTTCCAATGCGCTTTTAAACGCCCAAATCCGTTAAGAATTGATGAAGATATGGCCTCCTGAAGTCGTAGTACTTAGGGCCAGGGGGTCGGGTGTTAGATGCTTGGAATTAGAGGACATTAGGTCGATCGTAGGTGAACGGTGGACGGTGACTTGGTGCCTAGACGCGCACATTGACTTGTCTTGTCTTGATGTGACCGCGATGGACCCGCGATCGGGCATCGCGCATGCGATATGTGCGCGCGCATGCTGTGAATCCGTGTAACATCTTTGGCCCACTCTCTGGCCTCCCGCGAGCCAGCGAACCACCGCCTCGCTGCGCCGCCACCTCTCGCCGACAGCAGGCCCGGGGATCGATCCCCGTCGAGCATTGGGCCCACCGCGCGACCACAGGAGCGACTGCCCCGGATACGCCCACCGTCCAAGGTGGAGAGGGCCGGCTGACCTCCAACAGCCGAGCTGCAGGGCAGGGCGACCCCAACGCCTCCGGAAACCAGCGGCTGCCGACGGGGCCGCAACACCTCACATCCACCACTGCCTCCCACAACACCACCACTCTGAGCACCGCCAAAATGATGGCGGTATTCGGATATTGGCAAATAGGATGGCGATGCTTCTTATATTGCCATTGGATGCTTGGACCTCCAAGATCTGTTCCTGGCTCCAAAACCATGTCAGGTTGACCAAACACCCTTGCGCGCTCATGCATGGTCACTCCCAAGCATGGGAAGCGAGGCCGCAACCAGATGCCTTACAGGATGAGTGTATCAACCAAATTACCATGGCTGATGGGCGCCGTAATGGGTTGGATCTTAGGCGCCTCCTTGCCCGATGGCTAGCGGATCGACCGCTGGCTCCCTCTACGATTGCGTCGCGGGCTTGGTGGGGCAAGCGCTTGTTCTCTGTAAGGTGGGTCCGGCTTTCGGTTGGGGATCAGCCCTGGGCGGCCGTTTGGTGTCCAGTGGAGGCGCGGAGGCAGAATGAAAGGAATAGGTTCACACAGCTTCTCGCAAGGCCCCACATTTGGTTCCCTGTGGGAAGTACTACAACAGCATCATAATCATTGTAAACGAACCCCATTGTACTTGGTTCACCACCCAAAACCACCCACCGGTCTAATACTGACTCAAAAGCATACAAAACATAAGAAAACACCGAGAATGACATATTTGCCTTAACCCCAAGTGTATACAAAATATAAAAAACAATCACTGCAATAATGCTCACTTCCTCATCTCCATTGTCCCTATGTACATTCACCGTGACACCATATCCTCCATATTTGCTTTTCACCATAAAATACACATTGTGTCACAAATCATGTATAAACCGTTTCTTTGCCCTCACAATCCTCATCAAAAAATTGTACGAATCATTCATTGGCATTGTTGAGTTGTGGATGCGTGGGGAATCACTCCATATTGCGAGCTTGGCTTGTGAAGTTGCCCTTATAAAGAGACAGCTGAGCTTTTTGTGAAACTCTGAGAGAAACCGGCGTGCTCAATATCAAAGAGGGTAATATCGCATTGTAGCTTTGTCACACTCTATCTCAGAAGTGATTGCTTGACCTGTTTGTGGTCTCATTCATTCCCAGTTGACTTGCACTCTTTCTGCATGTCTCGTTATAGGCTGCAATGTCTCATTTATGCCTGGGGATCTGGGTCGGGCACACGCTGTGAAGGAACATTGTGATGCTGATTGTGGCTCATCAGCCTCACTGGACAACCATAATTATTATCAAGTTAGGTTACACACAGAAAACGGGGCGAAAATTGTGAAAAAAAACATTTGCACACCAACTCGAGGACGAAATGCTTGAAAATTTTTCCGCTGCAAACATTTTCCGGTATGCAATGCGTGTCTAGGTCCACATTCCCTGCTTGAGCACCCTCGCCTCCAAACAGTCATAAGGGCACGTCAGCAGCGCACGTGACCGACCGCGGCATGGATTTAGCGACAACCGCGACACGAATTTAGCGACGACCCCGCGCACCCGTGCGCCAAGAAGCCACGCACGGCCTGGAGCCCGGGGGCAACGGAGCGCGTGCCTTCCCCACCGCAGTTGGACATGGCCCATGCGTGGCAACAGGGTCGGCGCCGTCCGCTTCACGCCGAGGGCGCCCTCCTGTGCCTTGTGCTGGCGCTGGCGAACGCCATCAAGGTCGATGCCCGACCGCGGCCCAGCGGCAGCAGCGTTCTTCGGGGCGAGGTCTTCAGCGCGGAGCCGCGCTATTGGAAAGGCCCCGAGCCGATCACTCTGTGCGAGGAGAAGTACTGGAACGCCACGCTGGATCACTTCGCGTGGGTGAGGAGCCCAGGGGTGGCACAACCCATGCCATTTGTCATCTCCCTGGAAACAGACGCCCAGAGGCTGATTTCTCCATAGGCATGATTTTTCTCAAGGAAGCAGTGATTAGTCTGTGTGGTGGGCATCTGAGAGCGTGTGCGCTCGTACAGGATCCTCATGGGGGGAGTGCAACCTTCTCGCATCTTTCTGGAAGCAGACGCCGAGTGGCGGAACTGTCCTTCGGCAAGATTTTTCTCCAGAAAAGCAGTGATTTGGTCTGCTTGGCGGGCATCTGAGAGCGCGTGTGCTCGTGTAGGATCCACCTGATGGGAGTGCAACCTACTCGCAAAGATACTTCCTGTGTCCTTCCTTCTGGAAGGCATCACATGACGGAGAGAAAGGCCCAATCTTCGTGTACCTCGGGAATGAGGCAGATGTCACGCTGTAAGTCAAGCACAATACCGCACTGGGAGCAGCGTGGCCTCGGTTTCTGCGAACTGGCTGAAACACTGACAGGGGACTGACATATGCAGGTACCTGAATGCGACGGGACTTATGTGGGAACATGCACAGGACTACGGCGCCCTGCTGGTGTTTGTGGAGCACAGGTGACTTCCAGGGATTCAGTTTCTCTACAGCTTGGTGCCTGGCAGGCTTGTGGCCCACTTGGGAGTGGCACACTGCTGACAAAAGTCTGCCCCGAATGTTGCCAACAGGTGGCTGGTCAAACTCCAGTGCTAGTTTTTATTAGGACTTGCGTCCAGTCATCAAAACCAACAGTGATTGATGACCTAGAAGCTGAAGTGACTCGTTTCTCCAAGTGACAAGAAATTGGGTTACTATCTTGTTAACGATTGGAGTGCTGGGAAGCTGTGATGCGACTACTAGCAATCCAAACTTTCGGATTATCAGCTGACTGTTTCCCCTTTCCCGAACAAGATCATCGTGAAGTCAAAGAAAAGTTATTACTGTCTCTGTTGCAGCTCCCAAGGAAGCCGCATTACTTGCATGATGCAGCTGATGTTCAGTTTGCACATGTCCAACTGCATCATATGCCCTGCTGAAGATACTCTCTTGACGTTGCTTTGGGCAGCTGACATAGTTGTACAAATGCCAGAATAACTGTGGGTGGGGTGTGATGTTCATGTTGTGATCCCCATGGTGCAGAGGTTGGCTGTGACTACAAGGTCATAGCCCCCCACGGCATTGCATCCTTCAAACCTCAACAGGCACTGTGTAGTCCCCAGCTTCTTCTTTTTGTTGCCTACCACATTCCCACTCAACTGCAGGTGTGCTTGCTAGTTGCCAGAATGTTTGGGCATGTAATCCCACAGGACAACGGAGGGCAAATGTGGAACGTAACCAGGATTTGCTGAAGTTGATGCTGAATTGAAGTTACCAGTTATGATTGTCTGCAGGTACTATGGAAATTCAGTGCCTTCTGGAGGTGAAGGGAAAAAGGCAAAGCAATACCTCACAACAGAACAGGCCCTTGCAGATTATGCGGAATTTATCTCTGGTTTGAAATGTCAGCTCAATGCCACCAATTCTCCAGTAGTTGGTTTTGGTGGGTCGTATGGTGAGTGCTGAGAAGGGATATTCAGGGCAAAGTGGTTGGCTGATTGTAGGTGGAATTTCACGTCATTGGCAAGGTAGCAAAGACTGTGAATTTCAGTCAACAGAGCTCTGCAGTGGAGAGAGTTTAGGTCCAACATGCCCGCAGAATTTTGTGACCTTCCCTTTTGCAGATTGTGCTTGCCAATTTGTCTGTGATTGTGGTGTGTGGGAAATGTTGCCATCAATGCTGCCCTTGGCGGGATTGGGAGTGCGCAGGTAGTCAAATTGTTGATTGCCTTGCACATCAGGTGGCATGCTGGCAGCGTGGATGCGGATGAAGTACCCCCATGTTGTAGATGGGGTGATTGCAGCATCGGCACCAATATGGTCTTTCTTGGGTGAGGTATGCGGCTGCTGCTTCTGTTGATCGCTGTGTGCTCTTTGTGCTCACTGTGCTCTTTGTGTGGGGCGGCTGCATCCCCAGAATTGGGCAGGCCTCACCCCATGCACCTTTCAAAAAGTAGACACTGGGTGTCAGTTGTACACACTGTTGCATGCTCTCAGCCAATTTGCAGTGGCCCCACCAGCTTTTTCATCGTGTCAATAGCCAATCCTGCTTGGCCAGAGTTTCTAGAGTTGGATTTCACAGTGAAGGCAAGTGAAGCTGACCACCTTGCGCTTTCTATCCCCCATTGTGCAGGAACCTGCCTATGACACAGGTGCCTACTATAAAATTGTGACATATGCTGCAAGTCCAGCGGCTGGTTGTGCAGAATCTTGTGTTCCCAATGTTCGCAGAGCATGGGACACAATGCTAGAGATGTTCAAAACAGATGAAGGTGCGACTACATGATCCTTGTGCACTGCTTTGAAAATGGACTGCTCGCATGCAGCACATGTGTGTGTTTTCTCTGTTGGGTATGTGACGAATTGAGCTTCATGCTGCTCACAATCGAATCCACTGTTGCAGAATGTTCAGTGAGTGTGCTGGTGATTGTTTTGGTGATGTGCCCACAATACACTTGAATACTAGGAGAGACCTGTCCTGCAGATTGTCAAGACGCTTGAGCATGTGCTTCTGGTGTCTTTCACTTTGCTCCACTTTGATTGCTCCATTGATGTTCTAACAGTTCATTCCCCCAGGGAGATTCACGTCTGGGTGCGCAAAACAGGGTATGTGCTGTATCTTCTGCTGCAGGGCGCGCTGCGGTGAAGGAGGCAATGGGGATCTGTGATGCAGTGCCCATGAAAGGCAATGCATGGAACCTCATCAACTGGGCTGCCACCCCTTTCAGCCTGTTTGCAGAAGGGAGTTACCCATTCCCCTGCAACTACCTGACCAACGGTGGCGGATCGCTGCCTGCATATCCAATGCGGGTAGCCTGCAACACATTTCTGTCAGAGCCAATGAATGGAACAGATCTTCTGGCAGGTGCAAAGCATTCATAAATGCTGAATTTTATAGGCCCTGGGTGTTTCTTTTCTGATGGCAGTGTACCCTTTGTGCTGCAAAACAGCATACCCGGTGTTCTTTGTGGCACACCAGGGCAGGATGCTTGGATCACCGTCTGCAATAGTGGAGTGACCCTTGACTACTGAGGCAGTGCGTCCCATCTGTTGTTCAGCACTGGTGGGCTTCTTGTCTGTCACAGTCTGCACCTCAGCATTCAAGCTGGAACTCGTGTTCCAATTGGGAACATGCGGCCTACCCATACTGCTGCTGGCTTCTCTTTATATGCATTTCGTTGCCTGGCCGCAGGTATCGCAAGTGCTGCGTCCTTGCTGTACAACAGTACTGGCAATTTGGATTGTTTCGATTTCTTGGCTGGCGTCAACAACGCTTCGTCTGTTGTTGATCATCTATGGAATTGGCAATACTGCACAGAGATGTTCCAGCCTTTTGGCATGGATGGAGGTGAGCTCTGCAAGGGTATTGTATTTCATTCACTCAACTTTTAGGCACGAATTGTGGAAGGTCATCTGGACTGTTGTCTCTAAGTTCTTGTTTGGCACCAGTATCGTCATATGTCTGTCCGATTGGGCACATACTGTGCGCAGAAGAATGGACCCTGGTATGCTGTGCTGCTTGACAAGACAATGTACCCAGGCCAGCGTGATGGTTTGTTCTGCATAAGGTCCAGGAATAGATATGCTGCGCTTTTCTGAGCAGCTAGTACATATCAGTCAATGCGTTGGGAGCTGTTCACTGCCAGGATGGCTTGTGTTGCCAGCTGACAATGTGTGTGGTGAGCAGTCAATGACATGTTCTGGGATGCTCCTTACAATGAGTCAGAGACCATTAAATGGTGCGTGAATGACATTGGCGCACTGCCGCGGCCTTTGTGGGCAACCACGGAGTGGGGAGGAAGAAAAATCCACACAACCTCCAACATAGTATTTAGCAACGGCGAGTACGACCCATGGAGAGGCGGTGGAGTCACGAACCACGAGTCAGACTCCGTCACAGTGTTCACCATTGCCGAGGTAGGAAAATTTTGTCAGTCAAAAATGCGCAGCCGCTTTCGCTGTGGGAAAGCGCACTGAGAGGTAAGTTGTCCTTTATCTGGTCAGTTCCAGTATGAATGAGTTCGAATGGACAGCTTGGACGTCATCGTCGGCAGCTCTGCACTCCCGTGGGGCAGAAGGCGTAGGCGCAAAGGACTCATTGCCTGTCTGAGAGCGAACGTATGGGTGGTGCAAATGGCTTGGAGGCCACAGCGGCTGCATGGCATAATGTACCCTGAGCCTCTTGTGGCTCATATGAGCACGCCGTCAACGATGCCTCTCTGCCTTCCCTGCCAATAAAGAGGTCTGATGCCATTTGTGAAAGCCACCTACAGGTGCTTATTCTCTGTCTGGGTTCCCAGGCGGGACATCATGTGGATTTGATGTTCTCTCGACCTGAAGATACCGATGCCATCAAAGCTGCAAGGGCTATTGAATTGACGAGCATATCGAAATGGATTGCCGAGGCGAGGCAAAGCAGAAGGACTCCCCAGGGACAGCAAGGGCATCATCGAGTTGCGCCTGAGCATTCGGCCAGCATGAAGGATTGGGAACTGTAGATGTGTGCTGACGCTCTGGAAAAACTGCGTTTCAAGATGGAGTGCCTCTGGTGGTCATCGTTATGCATTACGGTGGCGAAGCTCGGTATATTGGACAATGCGCCAGTGCGTGGCCCGCTGTTCTCATGGCAAACAATAGGCACCGCACGTTGTGCGCATGCGTGGCACTATATGACGTACGGGGCCATCGGCATGTATCAAAGAAAGCCACCATGTGCTGTGTCATAGGTGGACACTGTATGGCCGTGCCCACCTTCGCATGGCTGGATGGGCGCCTCCAGTTATCCATGTGCAATGAATTCTCTGTTCGCTTGGAAGTGTTATGGTTGGGATGTGGAAGCTCCTGCGCTTATGACAACAATGGTGCATGGACGTGGGATGGAACCCACCCAGCATGAGCAGAATGCTTCAATGTCAAGCGCTTGCCGCAGCATTCCCTCCGGCAGTCGCGTCAGGCGTTTGATTGCTGTTGGCAAAACATAAATGTGGTTGCGCTGGGTGCCAGCTCCAGGACCATGTCTCTCGTTGTCGACCGCGTGCCATGCAAAGGTGTGACCCCACCGGGGCAGCCGCTATCTCGACCGCAGTTTCTTGCTCAGACTGAATGGCGTGCTCCGCATCGCACTTTATAAAGATCCCGGTGGCACTGAGCGAGCAATGCGCCAGACATCCGGTCTCGATGAGCCAGAGCACTCCACATGCACACCAGGTTATTCATATGTCTGCGGGCGCCATGAACTGGAGACATAACCTCAATGCTTCAGGCATGCCTGTGGAATACTGTGCGTCTGTCGCTTTTATACTACAGGTTTCGACAGGCATGGCCTGGACCCGTTTCTGTTCACCAGCCTACCCCCTAGACAAACCCACACCCTCACGCATGCACGCGACGGCAGCTGCATGGTTGAGTCGACTTCAGTCCAGGCATTGGCCGACCCACGCTGGACCAGTGTGACTAGGTCACCTCGGCGTGGAACAAGCCCCCAAGGCAAGGCCCTGAGCCATTCGATTTGGCTGTTTGTGAACGAGTACATGAGCGAGCAAGAAATTGCAACAGTGGTATTACCACTGAATGGTTAAACTGTTTGACGTCGGAAATGGAACAGAATACCAAATGCAAACATAGCACACTCAGGCGAATTGAGACCGGGTGAAGACCCATCGACCCGCAAGCACGTCAGGTATTGACTGGCGGATTGATCGACAATAGGCATCCGCGCCTGCAGACGTTCCAGGTCGTCCGCATCAACAATTCGGGAGGAGGGGACGGGGGAAGGGGGGTGGGCGTGCAAAACGCGGACAACGTGTTGCTCACAACACCCCATTCGCTGCAAAAGGACAAGAAGGACAAAGGGCAAGAGCAGCAACAGCCAACGATCAGGGCATTGGGCGGAGCACCAGCACAAGTTCAACCGAGCAAAAGGAAGCAGCAAGGGAAACAAATGGACTTCTGCCAAGGAGGAGAATCTTGTCAGGCCTTTTCTTACAGCGCCCTTTGGTTTCTGTTCCATTGCGTTTGGGCAGGCTTTCAAGGACAGTCATCCTTGAGGGTGGTAAGCTATCAGGTGAGCTGAGCATGGGGGCCGTTTATGATCTCCCTCTTGGTCCCCAATTTATGTAGTTTCGCTCCTACCCAATCCGCCCTGATAGAGCGAAGCACTATAACTCCGGTAACTCTATAACTCGGGTGGGTGCGGGCTGGTGAGGGGGCCATGTACCCATTTGGCACGTTGCGTCAGAGGCGAATCAAAGGCTCTTTGGCACAACTATTGAAGAAGCGACATGGCACAAATGTATGCCATACATAGCGGGAACCTCTGATAACCGATGGTGAAAGGCACCGGCTGGAATTCAATGGCAATATCATTCTCATGTGGGAAACACGGGGTCGGGTACATGAGGGCCACTCGAGCAGAAACAAAACCGCAAGAAATTTAACTTGACCAAAAGTGCTGAGGATCTTGTGTATGGGATACAAATGCAGCGTCTTAACATACAATGCACACAGGAGTGCAACTTTCCCGGCACATATCGGCCAGCAGAACAGAAGCTCGAAATAAAAGAATTGGTACAGCGATACAGGCTGTGTCCTTGCGTGCCTCTTCTCAGCTTATTCAATCAGTGGCCCATCCTCTTGTCCTATTGTCACAATCCTAACAGATTGCTTTCAATCCAGAATGCGTTGGAACCAACACTTTCACCAATGTGGCCATATGGCAGCCAACGCCCGCCAGTCCAGCCACAGTTTCCTCCCCGCACATACTATTCATCCCCATTCTCTTTCACATTTTGGGGTGGCGCCTGAGCCATTTCTTCGACCACAGCCTCTTCCTTCACATTGACAACATTCGCAGTCAGGTCGTGTCCTGCTGCTGCAGTGTGGGTTTGCTCAAGCTGCTTTCGATGCTCCAACTGTTGGCCAAGCCTTCCAAACAGATATTGAAAATCTTGCCAGGAGGGCCAGGTCTGCAAGTTGCTTGTGCCAATGAGGTCACCCATTATCTGATAAACACGGCTCAGGGCGCCATGCGCCATTAGCACAGCAGGCAGCGTGCCCTGCAGTTGAAGGACGCGGCTGAGGAACAGGTAGCCCTGGCCGACCTTGTCACAAAGGCACATCACAGTTGGCTCATTCTGCAATACAACTGCTCTGAAGACATGCAGGAAGCTTTGGGCCAAACATTTGCAGCAGCACTGCTATTTGGGTGTCAAATGGGTTTCCGATCAATGGTGACTATCTTGAATGCTGGTGTCCAGCTGTGGTCGTGGAAACAGATGCACAGCAGCACAGCACAAAACATGGCCCTGGCGGGCAAACAACGCAGTTGAAAATGGTAGGAATCAGAGTTGCAATTTCCCATAGCATTCACCAGTAGGAGACTGTGAGATGGCTTAACACTGAATCCAGGCATTGCATACAAGACCACAAACAAGAGCCTACACCACAGCAAGCACTTTCTTACTCTGCACAGGGGCTGTTGAGCGAAAGTCAGCTGCACCTCAGCCACAGCTACAGTTTGGAATGCACTGTTCGAGGTCAGCATGATATGCCAGTGCTCACCAGTGGGTGACCTTGCCCCAACAATTTCTCCATCTTAGTTATGCTGTCGACTATTGCCTCGAAAGGCATGATGCTTGATGCTGATGGCGCCTCACGGGCGCCCCCAGTAGACATCGTGGCAGCCCTCTCTGATGAAGTCTGGTCAGTGCTGGTGATCTGTAGGCTGGATTGGCAGTCGCCATCGGGCAGCCTGCCTCCACAGGATGCTTCTTCAGCTGCAGGAGGTAAACTGATGGTGAGGATTGCAACAATAAACAGCAGTGGTATTGCCCATCATTACAACCACCAATGCAAAAAGGTGGTGACATTGACACAATCCACCTCGTCTCTGTGCCATGGCCAATTCCATGCAGGGACTATGTCACCTGTTGTCCCCTGGTCATTAGTCCACATCCCCATGCTCAAACTGAACTGCATGATGGCTCCAGAGCACTCAGGTTACACAACCCACAACACAAGCTGGGCACAGCTCCAACTTTACGCGCTACCACTGGTTGAAGTGCCATCTCGCCACGTCCACACCCACAAAGGCGGACAACTTACCCTTCACTCCCACGGCTGAGTGCTCACGATGTCCAATTCTGTCCTCACACGCTGCGCTGGTCTCCAGATGTCTGTCTGAACACTGCCGCGGCGAGACTGCTTGTTGTCCAAACTGCATGTTCACCGTACGACGGTCCCCTTTTTCACGTTCGTTTCCAGCGGGCGTTTGCAGGCCGTGCTGCCTTCCATTCTCCGTAAACTCCCCCTTGAACTCGGCGCTGCAGCACGCAGTCACAGCAATCATTTTGAGCCCGACATGGCCGCTCAAATGCAGCCGCCAGATGCGCCCAGATTCAACAGAGTTGGCGCAACGCAAAAGCACTACGCTCACACATTCTACAGACAATCAACAAGGTACCCCAGGAAGCCGAGGGCCCCCCATCGTCAACACACAACTCAACCCCACTCTCCCCAACGCCGTCAGGACCCTCCCAGTCCCTCCGCAATCCCGTTCCTGGATCGCCAAACCGTCTGGGGACCAAATGGCTGCGACGTTTGCCTCACGGCGCGAGGCGCCAAGTTCAGAAGCGCACAGACGCCGGGTGCGCCCACCAGTCGATCTCGACGGCCTCCGCGAGCAGCCGCAGTC
This sequence comes from Ostreobium quekettii, assembly GCA_905146915.1. Classification (NCBI taxonomy): domain Eukaryota; kingdom Viridiplantae; phylum Chlorophyta; class Ulvophyceae; order Bryopsidales; family Ostreobiaceae; genus Ostreobium; species Ostreobium quekettii. The sequence goes on along the minus strand of CAJHUC010000928.1, from coordinate 21,122 downwards.
CGTCAAACTCGTCCCCGCCGCTGGCCGTCTGCGCAGATGGGCCCCCGGCCCTGCGGCGCTTTGACTGCCTGTGACACGGCGCGTCCACGGGCCTGCACTGGGGCCGCCTGCGGGCCGCCCTACGGCTCTCCTCCGCGGGCATTACTAACGCGTCGTCGTCGGCGGACACCAGGCTGCAGAGCTCGTCGTCCGTCTTCCACTCCCTCAGGCCGAACAGCCCTTCCTGGGGCCTGGCGAAGGGCGCAAAGCACAACATGTCACGCGCCACCGCATCAGCGCGCCCAGCGCCATGTTTCGGGCGCGGCGCAGTCCCCAATTAATGGGTCTCAACAGGGGTTGAGATTGCAAACTTGCAGGCGTGGGAGGACAGAGACATGGCGAACACGGCATGAAAGGGCGGGGGTGGGATGTCACTCGGCCTTTCATTAGGCTCTTCACCTCACGAACGTCGAGTTCGCCCCGTTGCTCTTGACCTCGGTGTACAGGGCCGACGCCATCGTCGCCTCCGGCGTCTTCCCCTTGCACGCCTTCAACAAACCGCGCTGCATCGCCCGCCTCGCGATCTCCCCTGCGGCGCACACCGTCAACTTCACGTCGGCGGCCCCGCGCGGCCGTTCGGCACCCGGAGCAGCGGACGGGGGCCGGGGGTGGGGGGTGGGGGGCGAGTGCACAGCTCGCCTTTGCCAAACAGCCGGCCTCACCTGTGGTCATCAACGACCTGCGCTCCAGCAGGACCTGCACCGCGGCGGACTTGAACACCCCTCCCGCGCGCCTGGCCGTGCTCGCGGCCCCGTTCCTCAGCGACCTGCGTACGTTGTACAGCGCAGCGCCCCGTCGGTCTCAGTACATCCCCCGGCAGCCGGGGGCGACAATTGGGCCCCGTCCGTGCGCCGTACATCGGACTGGTCATCAGGTTGTCCCATTCGTAGCGATGGATGGAAGCGAGGGGGGCATGCCATCAGGGGGGAAACTGACGCGGGGCGGGCCGCGTGTGCGCGTCGGAGGGCGAGCATTGCCCCTGAGGCGGGCTGGACCCCACCTGGAGCGCATCCTCCTCCAGGCGCCGCCCTCTGGCTGCTGCTGGCGGCTGGCGGCCTCGGCGGGCCACGACCCGTCCCTGCAGCCGGGCAGGGGGTTCGTCCCTGCGGACGAATGGCGCAGCTGCTGTTGCGGCATCCCCGGCGGCACCTGCGGGAAGGGAGGACGCGGTCAGACGGGGATCGGGGGGCGGTTTGGAGGGGCCCCGGAGCCGGTTTGAGGGGAGGCTACGGAAGCGGGTGGAAAGCGCGCGCCTGGGGTATGTGGTGTTTTGCGGGGGCACGCGATGGGGTGAGACACGCGGCGCGAGAGGGGGGGGGGCGCGCGGACGGCCACACGCTGGAGAGCGGCGAACGAGCCAGAAAACAAGGGGGGAGCGGCCCACGGGGGCCTGAATGGGCCTCGCGAGGACCGGGGGGGGGGGGGGAGATTCGGAACACATGTGCCGGATGGCGGCAGCAGCATTGGCGCGGCGCCAGGGACGTCGCGCGGCCTTCGCGGAGCCCCAAGGCATGTTTAACGCATGGACCTCATGGCTGGTAGACTGGGGGCCCGGCAGGAGGGGGGCGCAGACTGGCCGCGGGACGCATCCCAAACCGCGCGCTGACGATCCTCTCCCCGCGATTGATCCGGCCTGCCGACCAGCGCGACGTTCCCATTCACACCCGGGACCGAGCCCCACGCGCCAACCGACCGAAAATAATCACAGTGCCCACAAACCCTACAGGCCCACACACGCGGCGCTCCACGCCGGGTCCTATGAACAACAGACCACCACCGCCGCCCCTTGAGCTCCGGGACTTTGAACATGCGGCCGCCAAGCCGAACGCGCGCTCCCGTGGCCGCCAAGTGACCGTGACACACAAACGCCAGGCGCGCCAAAGGGGCGTCAGCGCAGACGTCCGGCGGCCCACGACCCCCCCCCCGGGCAGATCAGTCCCCCAAATCGACCCCAGGCGCCGCGCGGGCCCCGGGACGGCCCAACAGGCGGGCTCGGGACATGCGCGCACCGGGCGGCTTCGCAATCGGCGGGGGCGAAGCACTGCGTTAGCTTCCCACCCGGCGCACTCCCGCGACCTCCGTCAAAATTTCGCGCGCCAGGACGCGTTGGGGGCCTCAGCGCGTGCGTGGCTCTCGGAGAAGTTTGGGTCTGGTCGCTGTGGCCGGCGGTGAGCGGAGGGCCCCGTCCCGCGCCCCGAGTTGACGGCGGCTGGCAGTGGGGCGGTGGGGCGGTCTGGGCATCGAATCAGGGATTGGTGCAATTGAGGTCCGTGTACGCGCCCCAAATCGGGGGCCCAGGGCTGCGGCAGAGTTGTGTGTGGGGGGGCCCAATGTGTGACATTGGACCTTACTCAGTTCGGGGCAAGGGTTTTGCTGCTTCCGTCCAAAGCGGCCCTGGGCAGTACACCGCGCTCGTGGCCAACGTCACAAGGTACGGCGCGAGCCCACGAACACCCACTGCTGGGACGCTCAGTCTGCGGCGCCAGTCATGCAGGGCATGCGGGGAGGCTTTTCGGTGATGTGGCGGTTGTCCGCGCCGGCGGGGCGCCACGGGCGGCCGGCGCCGTGGGCGGGCCACGTGCGCAGTGCCGCGAAGGCGTCGAAGGGCGCGGAGGCGATCGGCGACCAGAGCTACAAGCAGCGGGTCCGTGGACGGGTTGGGAATGATGTGCATGGTCGCGGCGAGCCGCAGCAATTTTGGGAAATTTCTGGGGAGTGGTCGTATTTGTGGGGCTTCATGCGGCTGAATTGAGCGGAACCTTGTACAAATTTCTGGCGGCAGGGGTCTGCTGTGGTTCGGTTGGTCCCTAGTTGCAGACCATACCGCAGCAGGCCCATTCTCAGAAACAGATAAGCAACATCAAGGCAGTTCTTGCCGCTGTTTTTGTGCCAGATTGAGATTCTGGAGAAGGTCGTCAAGCAAATCAACAATGAATACGGCAAAGGGGCGCTCATGAAGCTTGGGTGTGCCCCAAGATCAAAAATGTGAGTGGCAGATGGTGTTGTGTGCCTCCTTGCGTGGACAGAAATGACGCCTTGGACAACGTTTGCCAACACAAGAAAAAGCACTGGGCTTCACCTTGCAGCCAAAGATGAGCATTGTTGTTGGGCATTGTTGACAGCCTTGTGTGTGTGCCCTAAAGAGTGTCCTGATTGCCACACAGTCAGTGGGCAGGAAACAGTGGTGGTTGGCTGCTGTTTGCTGACTGTTTGCTGACTGTTATTTGCCACAGTGCAACCACATCCAGTGGGGCTCTGACCCTGGACCTGGCACTAGGAGGGGGGTTTCCCAAAGGGCGCATTATTGAGGTGATTGTTTGCGTCAACGACCACGGGTGCTTGTTGCTGAAACCGAAGGCTTGTAGTGTGCATTGGTCAGTATCTGCCAAGGTTGCTGTATTGTGCGTCGCTGCACTAGTTGCTGCTGCTCATCTTGTCCTAGCCAACATTGCCATTGCTTTTCATGCACTGCCGCTGTGCTGAACGACTGAACTGCCTTTTGTGTTGCCTCCCATCAGATTTTTGGCCCTGAAAGTTCTGGAAAGACTACTCTTGCCCTCCATGCTATCGCAGAAGTCCAAAAACGTGGTGGGATTGCGTGCTTGGTGGATGCGGAGCATGCATTTGACCACGTCTATGGCGCGGTGGGGCCAGGTTGCCATGGTTACAACGATGCTGCATCAACAAGTTAAACATGCCTGTTCATGCACATATGCTCAGTGTCATACTTGTGGAAAAGGTGTCCCAACCGTACAATGTGAGATGGTGCCATGGTCATGCTCTGATCTCATGGCCTTGCTGCTTTCTTCTGCAGGGAGTCGGTATCAATATACCTGAACTATATCTATGCCAACCAGAGTCTGGTGAAATGGCATTAAGTGCAGTTGATCAACTTGCAAGGTCGGGCGTTGTCAGCCTTGTCTGCATCGACTCTGTGGCGGCTCTCACGCCCAAGTCTGAGATCGAAGGGGAGATCGGCCAAAGTCAGGTTGGTGCTCAGGCACGCCTGATGAGCATGGCTCTGAGGAGGTTGTCAACCAGCGCCAGCCAGATGGGCTGCACCATCATATTCCTCAACCAGATAAGGAACAAGGTGTGGCTTTGTGCTGTCAAGGGTTTGGCACAGCATGGCTTCCGGCAAAGCTGGCCTAACTGCGGCACTTGATGTTGGAACAGATGTTCCAGGAATTAATGCTCTGGGTAGGCTGGAAACTTCATCACAATCATTGACAAAAGCTATGCCATGCTGGCTGATGCCACGGATAGGCAGCAAATTTCAATGGGCAAATGTCATGGTCCGCTTCCCTCCGCCATCATTGCAGCCACAACGTGCCGCTTGCAGATTGGGGGTCTGGTTCCTGAACTTTCCATGGCTGTTTGTGTCTGCAGAAACTTGCAGCATCATATTGAAATTGGCATCAAGCAGCAGCATGCACTTGCTTGTGCCTACAACAAGGGTTGTTCGTGTGGCTGCCACCTCTTTTGACAGCAGCTCCAGTCTTGAGCCGATGAGGCACATTGTTTGCCTGTTGCAGATTGGAGTCCTGTACGGCAACCCAGAGACGACGAGCGGTGGACAGGCGCTCAAGTTCTATTCCTCTGTTCGGGTGGACGTGAGGAAAAAAGCTGAGTTGAAGAGTGGTGATGAGAAAACAGGAATACACATCACTGCCAGGATTGTCAAGAACAAGTGTGCTGCCCCTTACAGGGTTGCCCAATTGGACATCATGTTTGGTAGGTGTACAGCGACCCCATTGCTGCCTAGCTGAGAACTCCGCTCAGTTGCCAGCATTGGCCTTCTACGTGGATTCTGCACATGTCACTTTGGGCGTGTTTGTGCGTTTTGAGCCATTCAGCGAAACGTCATCATCGTGTCTTGCCTGACTGTTCAAATGATTCCCTAAAACAGTAGTCAGACATGCGATGGCAGATTCAAAATGTACTTCAGGTCTTCCTCACAGTTTTGACCACGGTGGACAGGTCCCTCTGCGCAACAGAGCGCGCAGCAATAAGCAACCACGCCTCAGGAGAGCCTGGTCTGCCGGTATCCGCAGAGTTCAGCCTCGTTCAGTTGTGTTTTGATTGCGTGGGGGTCCTTGCTCGTACTGTGCAGGATAGCTACTTGCATGCAGTGAACGCCAGATATGCGATGCTGATGTGTGTCTCCTGTCGTCATCGATCGGCGTTCTCAACAACAGTGGGGCTTCAGCACTGCTATCGGATGCCGAGGCCCATTTCGTCAATTTTCTTTTTGTCTTGAAGCTCGGATATAGTGCGCTTGCTCGTTGCCCAACGCAAGGCGGGCGCCATTGCTGAAGCAACACGCACCTCTATCGCCTGCAGGGACGGGGATAGACGTTTTTGGATCTGTGTTGGACGCTGCGGAGAGCTGTCGCGTTGTGGAGAGGAGGGCATCGTATTACTATTGGGAAAACGTCAAGATTGGACAGGGACGTGAGAAGACCCTCCAGTGGCTTCAGGAAAACCCGCAGGAGATGGAGAAGATCGAGAGGGCGACAAGGGCTGCTGTGTACGACGGCACATCGGAGTCGGATTCCAGGACAGAGGTGCCCGAAGGTGTGGATTCGGATGAGATCTCAAAGGAAGATGAGGCAGTTGTGGCGAATGCCTGAGCCACCTCACGGGATGCCGTGGGAGGCGGTGCGACCACGGACGGCATCATTGATGGGCAGGTCAGTGTGCGTCTGTGGAATTTGTTTGTGCGCGGACCTCGCTGTTGTGAGGACAGGGGGCTTGCAGGCTGGTTGCTTTCCTGGTCTGCGCCGTTGCCCATCGCCTTTGTGATTTGGGATGGCGCAGCTCTCAAGTCAAGGACAGCGTTCGGTAGCCAAGTTTTGGCGCATTCAGATGTGGGTCATTTGTGCTGCATCGGCGACCTGATACAGCTTTGGGAGGAACGCAAAGTCGTTGAGGCAGGTGTGATGCGCTCGTCTTTTCTAGAAGCCCGCAAGATACGAGCGTGGATGTGAATGCTGCTTGGGGAATGGGACGCAGTGCTGGGGACAGGCTGCTTCCAGCCTGCACCCTGTAAGGACGCGCCTTTGCAAAGTGTAACAGTAAGTGGATGTGATTGAGTTTCCTTGCCGCCGAGCAAAGCTGACCGCATTGTCGCAGACAACGACGAGGGTCGCTGTGTGTGCCCTGTGTGGAAAACAGGAGGCATCATGCCTGTGTTTCAGACTCACAACCCGGCGTGGTGCATGGCGGAGCGTCGCGTTTGCTCCGCTAGACATTCGAGGTGGCTGCGCACAAGGCTCGCTGTGGTCATGGTGCGCACTTGCACGGCTCAGAACCGCAACAGCACTACATTTGGGACGAAAACAGATCGCACCCAGCCACCGAAGCATGATAATGGGGCCCATCACTTGTTTCATGACACTTCAACAGCCCCACGGCCCTTCTTGGGATGCCCCACTCTGGTGCTTCTGCGCACCAACTACACAATGCAGACTTGAAGCAAAGGCCGACCCTAAGTTCCACACATGGCAGCAAGCTGGGCCACAGAAGCGTTCAGCCGGTCTGGAGCCCAAAACAGCCATTATGGCAGAGTTGAATTAAATCACAATCACAAATTGATGCCCAAACCGGCCTGTATTCGTTCACCGCCTTGCTGCTGGTCCCACGTGCCCCCCAATAGCAATAAACAATATCTCTGTCTAAGCGATATCCCCAGGGGCAGCCTTCGCCAATTGTCTGGACAGCGCATGACGTGCGTCACGACCCCTTCGCAGTTTTGGATTGTTGTTCCTCCGTCCTACTCTGGTCCGATTCAGGGGGAACGTACTCCGCCGACGTGTCCAAAGGAACCGCCGTCCCCAAATCCAAATTCTGAAACCTGACGGTCCCTATCAACGCCTCTGGCAATTCATCCACCCTCTTGCCTTCAGAAAGAATGGCCAGATCGACAACAAGAGACTTCGTTGCGCCTGATACTAATCCAACTACAGATGCCGCGGTGTAAGAAGAACCAACGTCAATGTCTACCTCGAAATACCTATTTGACACGCCCCGCCCGCTGAAGTAATACTGCTTCAGTTTCCGCCCCAACAAGACAGGTGTGCTCCCAACACTCTGTCTTACTATCCAGCTCCCCTTCACGATCTTTGGAATCAGCTTAAAAACGCCATTTCGATATTCATCTGTACCTGTCACAAACCTGCAAGGCACGTCCATCAACAAGGCTGAAAAAGACAGCTGCAGTTGGCTTCCGCAACACGGATGAGCAGGGCACCCTCTAGCAGAAGCACATCAAGTCGCAAGCAAGGAAACAAGCTCAAGCAAGTCGTCAATATTGTCTGGTAGCATTTCACATACAGATGCAATAGCTACCCTGAGAAGCAAATTACTCAACCTTCCCATCCTAAGCTCCATCACCCACGGCGTGAACACAGTGCACCTGTGCTTGCAGTACAAACATCGTTGCAATTGACTTAACACATGGCAGTGTTGGGCGTTTGTCACACAGAAATTAATACAGCACATCAGATGAACTCGGTATCACATTCCCGTCACATAACACTTACCTCATAAGCGACAGGGCGAAAGGGGTGAGCTCTGTCTCTAATTCAGTGTCACGAGGTTCAGCAGCACCCTTGCTGTCATGCTCATTCCCACCCAGACCTTGAAAGGCTTCTGAATTCGCTCCCCAGGTCATCACCATGGCCAAGTGCGGAGGCCCTGGAATCATAATCTGGACAACATAGCTGAAGGCGGCAGAAGAACACCTGCAGGCACAAGCATCTGGCGTGAGTCGTGGCACAACACCCGTCCACACCATGAACAGGCGAGGAAGGAGCATGCTCCATTTCCTCTGCTGTTCCTAAATTAGGACATCGGCGATCCATGGCTTTACACATTATTAATCCCTTCAGAACATGACAAGACACCAGGCAAAGTCTTCTGAAGAAGTATTGAAATGTAAAAGATGCTCGTCTGGAGACACATCAATCACAAAGTTTGGAGCAAGTGACGTGAACATTCGGGCACGTGTTCGTAGCTCCAGAGTGGTCTGTATACCTGCCCCATTGTCCCAATCAGGCAATGCCCCTGTGGCTGTGGGCATATACAGGAGGCGACCTTGCTTGAAGCCAATGGCACAAGGAAGGCCCCCCACCAAAAAGATGCAAAAAAACAACGAGCTTGTTGGTGTTAAAACGAAGACATCAAACATTGTATTGACCAAATGGCCATTTCGCTAATGGTGGCTGTTTCCTACTCAGTGCTCATATTTCTAGCACCCTTGAGGACCTTGATTGGACGCATTCGTCGGCTACTAATGGAAGATCGATTCACAAGTTGGGAACAAACACTACCAGAGGCTCTCCAAGCCATTCGTACTACCTGGAACTCCAATACCAACTATACACCAGAGGAAGTTTGGCATGGCAATTCTACAATTTGGAAGAATGTACGAGAGAACATGGACAAGGCCCGCAAATTGGCAAATGATCGTTTCCGTTTACGATGTCTTACATATGCTCTTGGCGAGCTCGTTTGGTTATGGGACTCTAAACGCCTCAAGCAACATCACAAGAAATTTGCTCCTTTCTGGTTAGGACCTTGGAAAATTGTGGGCCAAGTGAGCCCCAAGAGACACACTTTGGCCAATTGTGTAGGTCACCCATCCTCCATCCCCGTTCCTGCTGACTCTCTGCACGTGGATGCCAAGCTACAAAAATGATTGGGCATGGCTGGCTCAGCAAAACTGCCAAAGAGTGGTGCCCATGACATCGATGCTACACTCTCGAAAGGACTGGCAAAATGACATGGGACATCCACACTCTTGCCGCACTAAGGGTCCATTGGCCTGCAAGCAGCAGAGAGCACGGGTGCCTGCACTCCTTACTGTATGGATGGAAGGTATCTTGCAATGTGTGGAGTTGGCTTGACGATCTTCACAAGGTCCACAGACACCAGATCGAACACTGGCTCATCAGCCAGCTCCTTCTTCTTGTCTCTGAGATAATTTGCCCCTCGGAGCTTGAAGCCTGCAGCACCAGGGCGAGCCCAGTACTTGGGGTCCATTGTCCCTGCAGAACTAACTACACGGGCTGACTCTTCCTCCTCATTCGCATCCCCCTCACGGGGCTTGGATGCACTGATGTCTTCAGTGGCTCCAGCTTGGCTGTCCCTGATCATCGCAGCTGCGGTTCGCCTTGGACCATCCCTGCTTGGAAATGCACCGCTGGCTGAGAATGGCAGAGTCTGCACAAACACCACAAGACGAAATACACTGGCTGTTATTCCACAGAAATAGATGAGCCTGTACAGCTCAAACTCAAGCTAAGCGATCCTAATCACTGACCAAGAGAGAATGAGACCAAAATTATTGGCAGAAGAATGTGGTACAGTCAATCTGGATTCCATCTTGTCTGCTTTCAGAATCGCTACTAGGGTGTGTCTCCTGTTCCTTGTGAGAATTGAATTCAGCACATTTTGGGCAGTGAGGGACATCCTTGAATTCGATCTCAATTTCAGTGCCATGAAGAAGCAGGATATCTCCTTTGCTTCAAATGCCATCAGTGCTTCACCAAACCTGCAAATGAGGAAAAGCATTCTTCCATTGCTAGTGGGCGAGACGAGGCCAATTGAATTTAAACAAAGGTCCATAAGTCAAACACAGGGTATTGTGCACCAGATAGATTCAAACAACACATACGCAAGGGGGAATGCTGTCACATCCATTAGAAGACTGGACAGGTGATGAAAGGTGTCCTGGTGTATTTCAGGGTTAACCTGCAGCCTTCCAGGACTCCCTACACATCAGATAAGCCACATCGCTTTGTAGCAGCAGACCAGTACTTGGATTGCCTGGGGGAGATAGGGCACACATGTGAACCATTCACAAGAGGTCCCACGCAGCCCAGGTTGCCCTCGTAAGGAGTTCTTTTAATTACGTTTTTTTCGTTTTTCGGGAGTGGGGGTGGGTGGGGGGTGGGGGGCGGGGGGGGCAGCTTGAGAATGCCATGATATGGCAAGCACCCGATGCGATTCTTTAATGTATTGGGTCTGTACTGGGTCCATCATGTGTATAAATATTGGGGCCATGTTGTGTCCACTACGATGGCACAGCAACCCGTCAGGGATTGTGTGCAATGCGATTTGTTGCGACTTTGCCCCTGCATTCTGAGGTGAAATTGAGCTCCAAAGGCCTGCGAGTGTGCAGCAATGAAGCACACTGAGTTCAAACCTGCGGTGACCAAGATCATTGCGGAACGCTGTTCATGCCACAGTCGACAAGGTTTGACCTACCACAAATCGTGCATGCTCCACTCTGTCCCGTAGCCTTACGACAGTCATGAGCATGGATTCTATCCACGCATAACGAATGCCCAGAAGGTCGAAAATAGGATGCAGGATGCAGTTTTGGCTGACACTGCCGCCAAAATCCATCTTAAGCACCATCGTTACCAGAGATTCTGGAGATTGCTTTTGCCCGCAGTCCTTGAGGGGTGCAATGGTGAAGCCAGCCGCGGACACCTGCAGCATCGGGGCTGCCAGTCAGATCCGCAAAGGAACAGGACATCAATGTCAGGCTGCCCTCCCAAGAAACCACCAGTCTGCTGCTTGAAAATGAACAAGTGATGAACTTCAGCAAGAATAGCTGCAGCCCAGCTCATTCTCCCAAGCCTGCACCGCCAAAATCCATGGCCAATGGATGACAAGGTTCAACAACAACACTGATCAACACCCACTTCCAGTTGCCGAGAGCTGCAAGCTTGAAGCAACGATGATGAGAATGAGATGGTGCACTCTGCCACTCAACTGAGCTTGCCACAGGTAAAGCGACTTCCCATGGTGGCAAGACTCTGCAATGTCCTGATGCGATCAGCCCATGTAAACATAATGTTTCCTCCATCCCAATCACATGACAGCTATCAAGAGAGCACAATCCAGCCTCAAGATGATCTGAAATAGAAACAATAGAAGCATAAGGAGCCATAGGGGCATTGTTCTGCTCCAATAACTTAGTTGAAATAGCAATTAATGACTCCTGTGGTCCTTAATTTCCTGGCATGGGGCACTACACCACTGCATGCTTTTCGTTTGAGAAGCCTGTGGTGCAGCAGCAATGCTGTCATTTCCAGATTTGACAGCGATGTCTGATAGCCTGACGTGGGCAATGCCAAGCATGTTCGGTCATCGCCATATGACTTGCTTCTCAAGCGATCTTGTTGTTGCCAGAGACTGCTGGCATGGCGAGCTGGTGGTAATTTTCGCCATCTTGCCACTGGTTGCAGATGACGAACAGTTGCCAGGAGCAGAACTTCCTCACACAAGCTTTGATCGAGATGTGAATTTTAGGCTGGTGGCAATCCGTTCAGAAACTTCGTTCACAGACACCCTTGACCAGGCAATAAGCACAGCATCATCGATCAAGAAACTTTGATTTTGGTATTTTGCCCGTTTCTGGAGGTCATATGTGTGACCACGGACACCCTCCCCATTGTCTTCTTTGGGGTCCACAAGCATTTCTTTTTTCATTTGTGTGGTGGTGGTGGTGGGTGGGGTGGGGTGGGGTGGGGTGGGGTGGGGTGGGGGGAGGTGGTGGTGGGTGCCCTAACTGCCAGCATGGGGCCTATTTGGGACTTGGACAAGAATAGACAAGATCCAGGATCGCAGCCCATGCAAAGTGCCATCCCTGCCAGCTGGCCATTTCACTGCTATCCCACAAGCGGAGGCTTGTGGACTTTGCCGTTTTTTTCCCCCAACTCTCCGGCAACAGCTCCAAGACACCCAGACTGGGTTGGTATTGTGGAGCTGCCAGCCCATACTTGCAAAGCTGCAAAGATCATAAGCATCTTGGCAAGATCTCAATCTTGGTTTCAACACATACTGGGATCACATCGCGCTCCTCTGCATCTGTGAGGTGACCTGCAGGCCAAAGCCTGCAACGAGGTTTTCGCCTCACTCAGCAGCACCCTGCAGAAGCCACTTGACAATCCTATTCCATATGTGCCAGTTTGAGGTGTCACTCCATGAGTACATATGGATTTCGTCCAACTATCTGGTGGCGCAAACTATATACACCTTACCAGGTCAAATTTGGAAGCAGGAATGTTCTGACCGGTTTTCAAAGGCCACAATTGATACCTGTCAAATAATTTGGGATGGAGTAAGGTATGCTAGCCAGAACATTGAAGGTGGCCAGCCACTTGCCACATACCAGGGCAACAAACCACTGCAAAGCATGGACAGCACAGAATCAGCATTCACCTGTGCTCTAACTGGTGCCCTCAACCAGCTCCACAAGGATGGCATTTGGTCACGCTGGTCAACAGCTATATGGCGGTCAACACTGTGCAACAGCACAACATATGTGCCATCCTCTTCTTCCTGTCTCCAAGTGCGCTGAACCACAACGTCTCTTGGAGACAATAGCCAGTTGAGCCACCCACTTCCCTCAAGCTGAGCATGCAGTGTCTGCGCGGGAGGCAACACTCCAAAATTCACAGACAGTTTGTGGTAGAGATAGAACATTCTGGCAAGGACATGCAGGAGCTGCACTTGCGCATTGGTATTTGCAACTGCAGATAGAATGCCTGCATGCTCCTCAAAAGCACTCTGCAAGCACCAACACCACTACTGGGTCATAAAATAGTGAAGCCACGACCACATGTACGCATGGGAGAGTGCCAAGCTGAATTCCCCTGGGAAGCACAACTGCGAAAAGCTTCTGACGAGATCCGTGAGATGGATCAATCAAAATGTCTGAGCCAAGCTGTATTGGGCACGCCAGCTAGACTAGAAGAAGAAGTTCTCAAGCACCAAATGCCCAACAAGAGAACCTGCAGAATGCACAGCACTACCATTCTTCACTGATGGTCAATCACAGACCCAAGCTTAGGTAACAGAAATTGGGTGCATCCACTAAACAGCCACATTCAACGGTATTGAAATCCCTTGTGGGGTAAACACCAGCCACATCAGCATTGAAAACAAACCATATATTCAGCAAGCACGTAGACAGGTACCCTTGTGCTTCTTGGCAGTGCAACTGGAGCTTGCCAACCATACATGAACCTTCCAATCCCATCAACAACAAACACAGGCCATTGCATCACCCAATGCTGCAAAGGGAACTGCTGACCTCCGAGTTTTCATCCAGCTGCTCAAGCAACTCCATCTCAAAGAGCCCCGTCACGCAGGATGCCTGGGGATTGGTCTCCATCAAAGCCTTGAAGCAAACATGGGGTGGGCACCGAATCACTGCAGAAACCATGAAAGCTCCGCCTGAGCCGTCAGAGCTGTCTTCCTCCTCCCGGTATACTGGCACTCCATTGACATGCTTCCAGGGGGACCACATGCCACTGCTGACTGCAACCACACACAAGGCCTTCAGGAGTGCACGAAGGCCCTCACGGGCACCACATGGATCACATCCGCGTCTGGGAGTGTGTGCACAGGTCAGACACACGACACCTTGTTGTATTAAAACTCCCTGATCAGCAAAGTTGATGCACACAAGACAAAAGGAAACTGTGTGAGACAGCACATTCTTCATCTCATAGCAGGTGCCATGTGGCAAGATTAACAATTCAATATGCCAAAGCCAAACTGCAAGGCTTTCCACAGATAGTTATCAGGGGATGACACCCTTCTCTAACGAGCAAACTCTCCAACCCCCCGAACCTTGGAGATTGTTGAAAGAGGAGACACCAGCTGAACAATGGGCAAGCTCCTTCAGAAAACTACATTCAAAGCTCTATCTGGCCTGCACAATGCATACCCACTAAAGGACGCATTGACACAGGACATTGAAAGGATACAGGGAAACATGTGCTTGGTAAGCATTGCCACTATACGGCTATGTTACAGGCATACCAGTAGCTCCATTTCCAGCATTAGATGCCTCAGGTGCAGCATCACTTGATGAGGTTGTGCATCCTGAAGATGATGCAGCCCTCATGTCCTGTTCACAGATACATTCTGAGCTACAGATTCCCATACACCACTAAAAGGGCAGTTGTTGCGTATTGTCTGGGGACAACCATAGCTCATTATATGTTCCAAAGGTTGCTCTCATTCACAACAACACTCATTGGCCAATGTCCCTGAACTCTGCACCAAGGCCACACTCCATTGCTGCAGCCACACTGCCCTGCCCCACCATGGATGCACAACAGGCACAAACAACTTCAAACTGAAAACATGGGCACTCATTGACCTGTGACACTGCCATGTTGGCAGAACATGTCTGCATTGACCGCAGAGTCCACCTGCACAAGACAAGGTCCTGCTGCTTCCTCACCTGCATCTGCTTCCACTGTGTGGCAGTTTCCATGCCTCCATCTGCTACCGCAGGTTCCTCGCAGACTGCATCTTGTTCTGGGATTTCCGCAGGCAGCTCCCTGGCACAGATGTTATCGTAGGATGACTTTGGAACTGACAGTATGGAGTCAGATGAAGGTGTGACAGGCAGGGCCAGCTCCTGCCCTTGCACTGCTTGCACTTCAGCAAGTCTTAACACAGACTGCAGAAATGTAGACTGCCAACGGGCTGCATCAGTCTCTGCCTGAAACCCAAGCATCACTTTTGATGTCTTCCCCCCTGCATTCTGGGGCCAAGCCACTGTGAATGTGTACTGCACCACCACAAAATAGGCTTTCAGAGCAGCCACCAGGTTTCCAGTGCAGGACCGCAGCAGACTTGCTGGAAAATTTACACTCCAGGCGCCTCAAGATAATAGATTGATGAGATCGGGGCCTTTTACGATCAATTGCGCTGAGTGGCTGCACTGGCCATCACATGTGAGGCCAAAGGGGCTGGCAGGCAGGCATGAAGCACAAGAGCCGACGCCATGCAGCAATGCACCAGATCCCAAACGCAAAGGAACATACGAATGATCACAACTCCGCCCCAAAGCACCATTGACGGCAAAAGGCGCAATGGTCCGGCATTGATCCGGACGGCCACAGTGCGCCAGCCAGTGAACACCCCCAGCCAGCCACCGCTGTCGAAAAGAGGCGGGCCTGCCCCTCCCCAGCATTCCAAAAGCCCGCTGGCGACAGCGTCCTGCCGATTTCCTTTCCGACCTGCAGCACAGAGCGCTGTGCCGCCTGGCCCAACGCGGACACCAATCACGACCCGCCGCTCCCCCTGCCCAAGCCCAACCGGCCAGTCGCCGTGCCCACCCAGCACTTCCTCACCCCCGGCACTTTCTCGTATTTTCCAGTCATCAGCGCGAACACCGTGCTCTTCCCCTTGTCCCGGATCATCAGGTCCCGCTCCTCCAGGCGGGAGACCTCGCATCGGGGGTGCAGCGGCCACACGGACGACGGCTTGCCGTCCTCCTGGTTGCGGTACGTCGCGAACTGGTCGTGCTCCAGCACACCAAAGCGCCGGGACACCACCCCCGCCACGATGTCGCTGCCCCTGAACAGCCAGCCCCTATGCCGCGGCGAGGGCGGCATCTCACCGTCCCCCACCGTCATTGGGACCGCTCCGACAGAAAGGGGGGCCTTGTGATAAGCACACGAGGGGGAGGATGATGATGGGACTGGAGGAGGCGCGTGGGTAGCGTGGGCGCCCGTCGGTGCCCTGGGCGCGGCTGGTGGGCCCAGGGGCGGTGCTGTTGATGCGTGTGAGGCGCAGGGGTGGGTTATGGGGGAGGGGTACGGGCGCGGCCAGGAGCGGCGAATCGAAAGTGCCTTGCCCCAGGCACCGGAACCGTAGTCTGGGGCCGCTGCGTATCGGCGCTGAGGGGGGAATTATGTCTTTCGGCGACAGCGGACGGTCGCTTTTCCACTTTTCCGCTTTTCCGCTCCCATGAAGGCACCAAACTTTTTGCATCTGCGAGTTGTTCTTTTCTGTGGTGGTGTCGCGTTGTTCGGTCCTTTTGTGGTGGAGGCCTTGATTCTTTTGGTTTTTTTCTTGTGACGGTGGCTTTGTTGCAGTTGCTGCGGTCGCGGCCAACGCTGAAGTGTGACTTGGGAGGCCGTACGTACAAAGAATCCACCGCGAGCCAGCGGCTCCCTCAAAGTATTTGACTGTTGTGTCACCCACTGCATTTTGAATACTTACGTGTCAGATATTGAGTTGATTTAACACAAGACCAATGTCAATTTTCACAAAAGGCAGAGGAACAAACATTTCCGAGCTGTTGAATGGCCATTTCTGAATAATCAGTTGTTGAATTGACCATTTCTGATGAATGGTCATTTCAGGGCTGAGAGACACTAACAACACATTCTTGTGGGCCACAACTATTGCATGCTTCTCTGGATGTGCGGGATGGGGTTGCTGGAAGTTAAGGCCAGCAGGCGCCCATCTGTCTGTCTAATCTCACCAGCATCCCTGTCTCTCACCTATGCAACATCACTCGCCAGCCCTGCTGTGGTAATGTGGTTAGCAACCCGTTGGCTTCTTGCCTTGCCGAGCGGAGCTCGGCCCATCGCCAAAGTTGTGGAGGCCGTATGCGGAGCAAAGCGGAGCAGGCCGGAAGCGTAGCGAGGCTTTAGCCCGGAAAATGGGTTTGGCCAAAATGGACTTTCTTAATGAGTATAATGACTTTGATGATTTTGGCCGCCACATGTAAGAGCGCCCGGCGGCGGTGCCGATTGTAGTTCGATCGTTTTGGAACACACTGCCGCCCTGCCTCCTCGAGCGCAGCCGCCGTGCGCCTCAGACAGGACTGCACAGAGCGGCTGTCACCCACGGGCCAGAGAGAGCCCGGGACACGCCGTCCGGCCGAGGACGACCACGCTTCCACCGGAGAGGCCCTAGAGCTCGGGCCAGGGTACCTGGATGCGGCCAAGAGGGGACCGCGCCGACACCTGCTTGCATCCACTTGCCAAGTGTGATTAGCCCACCGTTGGCTGCGGGGAAGTTCTGGCAGCGGCAGAGTTTGTGGCAGCGATGAAGTCCACGATTCAAATTCTTTGTATGTCAACAAAATGATGATGTGGCAAGTCTTCAACAAGTTCCAACACATTGGTCGTTGGTGCGCACCAACGACCAAGCTGACGCACCCAAGTGGCAGGTGGAGGGGCTCCTACTCTGCAACTATTAGCCTTGAGGTGTTACGCACAAAGGCCTATAGTGGGGGATGCCCTACTCCTGGCCTCTTGGCGTAGGGGACGCCCTGCCCAAAATACGGTAACAATTCTCCAACCAGATTATATTATTATATTATATGGGAGTAGGTCGGGGTGGTCCTGCCTAGGTCCCCGTAAAGACCTAGGTGCCCGGCAAGGTGGGTCCATGGCTCAAAGAGGGCAGGAGCCCCACACCCACAGTTTTCATGTATCATTTGGTTTCAGAGCCACTTGTGGGTAGCCACTCGCATCGGCTGCATGCGGAGGCTGGGACAATGCCACACAACTCTATCCCTAGTGTAAGGGGCAAAACTGCCGGGGGCAGTTTGCTCGGCGATATTGGTCAGGCAGCAGCTCAGTTTTGAGCGTGGAGACAAAGGCACAATTCTGCAGCGAACTTGGATTACAATGTTCACCTTGGACGACTTTAAATAGCCGTCCAAGGACGGGGTTTAGGCAGCCCAACCGGCACATGCCAGATTGGCAACTTTGTAATGTTCCGATGTTCAAATTCAAACCCCTCCCGTGAACCCCGTTTTGTCCCGCGAGTCACCCTAATACGGCTGGGATTACCCCCAAAGGGAGACCGGAACATAGCATCGAATTGTTACCGGATGCCAAACCTGCATATACACCCGCCTCTACCGACTCTCCCCAAAGGAGAATGATGAACTGAAGTGACAGATAACGGAACTACTGAACGCTGGTTTAATACGACCAAGCAACTCGCCATGGGGAGTGCCGGTATTATTCACCAAGAAAAAAGACGGTGGGCTATGGATGTGCATCGATTACCGGGCCTTGAACAAAAGAAGCATCAAGGACCGGTACCCTCTACCGCGAATCGACGACCTCATGGCCAGGCTCGCCGGTGCAACCGTCTTCAGTAAAATGGACTTACGGTCTGGGTACCAACTGATACAGATACTAGAAGAGGATATACCGAAGACGGCCTTCATTACGCGGCACGGGAGCTATGAATATCTGGTGATGCCTTTCGGTCTATGCAACGCACTGAGTTCCTTTCAGAGGTACATGAACCAGGTATTTGGTGACGTGGCAAACGCCTTTCTCATTATATACTTGGATGACATCCTTGTTTACAGCCGGAATATGGAAGAACACATGAACCACCTACGAATTGTCATGGAACGACTATGGAATAGAGGTGGCCACACTCGGGTACCGTCCGCTCCGTTGCGTCCGGTTCGTAAAAGTGAGTGTGATATTCGTCCGGTAACATCCGGTCCGCTGTTTGCCGTACTGCCGTCCGCAGAATCCGGCTCTCACTTTTTCTTCACCGTTATTTGCCGTTAAATTAACGGAGGGCGTGCGCGGCGTCCGGTCCGCGACAAAACATCCGTGGATTCATAATTTTGGTCCGTTCTGTCCCGTAGGTACTTGCTTTCCAGCCACGGCAAGGTCAAGGCGAAGTTGCCAGGGGTTTCCATTTTGCAGCAGCTCGAATTGTGTTGGTTGCACGCTTCATAAACGTGTGTGGGCGTTTTCCAGGTCATGTATTCTGCGGTTTGTAATACATGGAGTGTTTTGGAGAACTGAACAACACACAAGCCGTGTGTAAAGTTCCAGTGTATGGCATGCCAACCTGCACCACTTGCTGCGGCTGGTACTGCTGCATAGTGCAGTGCGCACCACACTCCCATTGCAAGTCTTCCCGGCCATTGCAGCAAGGGTTCGGCATAGTTGCAATACCAAACGCGGACACACACAAACACCCACATCACTTGAGGCAGGCGGCAAAGAGGGTTCACCTCTGAACACAGTTGAGCCACTCAACATACTTGGGAATGGGTGATACGTATCACATATAACGATGGGTTGCTGCGGCGGTACTCCACAGTTTCCACGCCAGGGCAGCGAGTGTAAAGCCCATCCAACATAGTACGTCAAAGTTCAACAGCTCAACACATGAAAACGGGCAATGAATAATACGAGTCGTTATTTGTTATCGTCCATCTCTACCTATTGCACCCTCCCTGCGGCGGTACTCTAGAAGTTTCCACGCCAGGGCAGCGACTGTAAAGTCTATCCACCAATCGCAGTACTTGTTGGGACGCATTTCTTGAATAAAATTTTCTTCTATCTATATGATACCCAAGGTTCATCCACCACTCAACATAGTGTGTTCAAGGTGTGCACATCAACACAGGACAGCGGAATATTACAAGTCATGATATCTTATCTTCTATCTCTATGGTAACCGCACCCTTGCTGCGGCGGTACTCCACAGTTTCCACGCCGGGGCAACGAGGGTGGTCACCGGTGGTGATCCAAACTTTGGAATCCAAAGTCGCTACTTCCCTCCCTTCCCTCCCTTCCCTCCCTTCCCCCCCTTCGTGCGTCGATGCGCTAGCTTCTGCTGCGACCATCCACTCTCTGCCATCTGCCACCCTAGCAAGCTTAAATGATCCACGTTCTCGGGCTTGAGAACCATGCGCTTGGCCCGAACTATTAGACCGACCTTGGAAAAAGATCGTTCACTACTGGCGCTGGAGGCCTGCAACACAACCAAAAATACTCAGTACTTCTCAGCCTGTGAACTTCATAAGGGCACTGTGGCATATATGCATAGCCAGTTGTACTCACCCACTCACCTGTGTTGCTAGTATTCGACGTGCAAGCCTGGCCACCAAGGGGAAGCTGGTATGATTCTCTCGCCACCAATCCCCTGCACTCCATTTCTTTTGATACTCACATGTTGGTGTCCATTTCAATTCAAACCACCTTTCGACTTCGGCCTCGATGGGGTCCATATGCTGTGGGGAGGATGGGGCCCGTCTTCTCCTCTTTGATCGTCGGAAACGTAGTGGTCCCTTAGGTGGGGGTGATGCCGCGTCAAGGGACATACAGCATACCCTGTACAGTGTGCAGCCAAATAAAAGTAACAAAGTGGTAAGACTTCCCCAGCCAGGTGACGGCGGGTAGTGCCAGATAATGTTGGTGGCATGTAAGCAAAGACGATGGGTATTGCAGCGACAAGTGGTGCACCCTGTGCGGTGCATGGCCACATGGAAGGAACCAACTGCCAAGGTTTCCCCAGCCAGGTGACGGCGGGTACTGCCACAAAATGGTGATGCCACATAAGGACAAACAGGCGATGGGTTCTGCAGGGACATACAGCATACCCTGTACAGTGTGCAGCCAAATAAAAGTAACAAAGTGGTAAGACTTCCCCAGCCAGGTGACGGCGGGTACTGCCAGATAATGTTGGTGGCAGGTAAGCAAAGACGATGGGTATTGCAGCGACAAGTGGTGCACCCTGTGCAGTGCATGGCCACATGGAAGGAACCAACTGCCAAGGTTTCCCCAGCCAGGTGACGGCGGGTACTGCCACCAACGAGGTGGCCATGCCAGAATGGTGCAGCACTCTACCCACCCACAAACACACACAGCCACAGCCGCCAAAGACGACAGCAAAATACAGTTCAGCAAGTGTAGTGGTAATCCACTCACCAAGTGAGGGTTCGTCTTGCTGCTCCTCTGCGCTCGCCATTCCCCTCCCGATGGTTTGTGGAACTGCATTGACGCAGCTTGGTGAGGCTGCAGCACCACACACAACGTTAAGTACATTTCCAACATATACGCAGGACAGTAGGTGCCCGAATGGATGCATGGTTTCCAGCCAGAGGCATACAAGCCTTGGATTACCAGCCTTAGAATCAACATTGCGATTGTACCCGACTTCCCGCGATGTTCCCTATAGCACCCAACCACAATAGGCGACACTCAGGCTTGCTGCACAGAGGTGCATGTCCACCGCACCTACACGTCCCTCATGTCGAAGGCGTCCCTGCCTGCTTTCCGTTTCAGCACTGGTCGCACCTACAATGCAACACAGTTGGTGAGGGTCGCAGGTAAAATCCCGGAATGAAGTCAAAACCCGACCATGATCTTCCCACCCGGCCATGTGCCACCAGGCTTCCAAAGTCCACACATAATCCGAGACCCCCCACGACCCGGATTTTCCCGCCAGGTCGGCGGTACTGAGGGCGTTGCCCTGGCCAG
>CAJHUC010000927.1:0-90938 GCA_905146915.1 Ostreobium quekettii | reverse complement strand
CAACCAACCTGGCACAAAAATCAAAGCATCAAATGAATCAGCGATCAGAGGACAAAACTATGGAAATTGCTGAGTCTATTTTCCGGTCACATGACACAAGCTCAGCACACTTTGTCCTTTCTGCACCCTCTGCGCATTCAATGGCATTCCTCCCAACGTGCCTCAGCGGTGCTGTGGAGCGTGAATGTGTCCGAGCTGCTCTTCATAGGAACTTCCTTGTGTGGCCTGCCTTCTGGTTTTACAATGCATTCCAAAAAACAGCAAACAGCTTCCAGAGAGGGCTTCACAGAGCATCACAACAACTGTAGTGGGTCTGGTACAAGCAATCGTCAAATCCGCCATTCAAGTGCTTGGGGAATGTTGCATGGTGGATCAATGATGTCTGATATGATTTCAAGGGCAGTGCACTTCCACCTGTACAGAGAAAGAGCAGTCTTGCCACACCCACCATATTTTCTTCCCTGTTGGAAAATTCATACTCTTCGGACCCTTCAGCAACTGCTGGTTCCTCTGCCGGTGAAGTGTAGCCAAGCAAAGGACCACCCACCAGACGGAGGGAAAGGCGATCCAACAGTGGATAGTCTGATGCCACAAAACAACAGGAAACATCAAAAAGTAAATTGACGGAGGCATTTGTTCATTCCCAATCACTGCCACAATGGACAATCCTCCTAAGCGTCTGCAAGTACTGCATCATATGTTGTAGCTGTACATCGCCATTGATCACTGCTAGAAGTCTGGTGAGGGCTGCAATGAAAATTTTCAAGTGGTGCCAAAAGAGGCACCTGTGTTCCAGGGTGGTTAGCATGGATTTTCAATCAGCAAACCAGAAGCCCTCTACACAGTTGACCAGTACCTGCATATGTTGACGACTGTAGTAAATTCTCAATAAAAACAAGTGGCACTTGCTACCTGCAGCCCTGACAAACACGATATTCAAGTGTCAGAATATCTGTTCAACCTGCAAGTCATGCAGTGTTCCATGAAGTTCCAAGACATGTGTTTATCGCCATCCATTGGCACTGCAAGGGTATGGACAACAAACAGCTTGTCAAACAGTGCCAGAATTTGCCAATGCAACAGACCTCTGGAAATTGAATACTTCACTAGCAGCGATAGAAACTGGATCCTGCACCGGTGATGGTGAAAAGATCTTGGGGTTTGTACAGGGTAAAAGTGTACAGTGTTCACATGCATTGTGTTATCATTGCATTGCTCTATGCTGATGATTGTCTTGCAGTATAGTGCACTTCTCAACCCCCTTTCTACTGCTGTCATGCCGAATATCTTCCAAGGCACGCAATAGACTGCAAGCAAAGTGGTGCTATCTGCAGTGACAAGTGCTGTCCTTTTGGAGAGGGCATCTGCACTGGTGGCCATGGTGTCCACTGAATTAATATCCCACCAGGGGTCCGCCATGGCTGCATATTCGGCAGCACCAAAAACTCAAGCAACAATATATCAAATCACTGGGTACCTTTGCCCTTGCCCCGCTGGACTGCGCCAATGAGCTGCTCCATCTCGCAGGTCCCCGGCTCATATCGTGTGACGATTGTCCTGAGTGCTAGGCCTCTCAGGGCAGTTACAAGAATCAAGCCTGCGGTAAATGGGACGACCACAGGAGGGAACTCGGCTGCAGCTCGCATAGTCTGCAGAAATGTGATTGCAATGGACAGCGATGCCACTTGAAGAAATGCAAGGACAAGGCGCTGCACACCCTGAGGCAAAGCAAATCAAGCAAGCATTGGCTGTGAGACATGAATCCTTGGATTGTATTGGTAATCTAGAATTCAATTGAACTCCTGGAATCTACTTGTGACCTCAGGCCAAAGCAATGCACCCTGAAGGCAGTTGGTGGGAACACTCAGGTACCCACAATACTTGTCCACAAGCGCTCACAGCTGTCCTGCATGACCTGTGATCATGAAAAGCAGTGAAGTTCCATACAGTCTTGGTGTTTGGCCAATTGCAGGTTGTGCTGCACACCGCTGGAAAGGTGCACAACATTGGTGCAATCAGGCAGGTGGTGCAGAGCCCTCACCATTTGCGCTCAGATTTGGATGTGTGCAACACCTCTGTCTATTCCATCAATCCTGACTAGTGGTTAATGCAGTGCATTTTAAGCTGGCAGTGCCTCTGTTGACTTGCTTTTATTGCATACTTACCACAGCATGACAAGGCAAGCCCTTTCAGCTGGCGATGTCGTGCAAACAATCTAAGCACAATGTTATGTTCCCCAAGCATGTTGCTGTCACCCAAACAGCCTCTGTGTGAGGCATTCAATCCACCCTCTCAAAATTACAGGGGGTGTAGGTGCCATGAACAGGCAAATACTTCTATGTTTATCTTTCAAAGCCTCACCTGTTGCATGCAGTTGCAGAAATACAAGTCGATGTGCCAATCAGCCAGCAAAATTTCACAATTAAACATGGTGCATCAGGCACAAAAAGGGTTTGACGCATATCACACAATGTTTTAGTTGCAGCAACTCAATGTTTGACTTTAGTGCAAGCAGCCTGCAACGGCATGCTAACCTACCTCAATCATCACTGGTATTGCACTCCTGCCCTTGTCAAGGGTCCTCAGCTTGCGGAATGAAGCTCTGCCCACAACGAATAGGCTCCCAAGTATGATGGACTCAGCTGATACGAACAGCTCTATCAAGTGTGGCTTGAGCCCAAATCGTAGGAAGTTCAAAATGGGGAATGCAGTCTCTGCGATCCCCACCAGGAAAAACCACTTGATGGCCTGTACATGACGCAGGGGATACACAAGTTAGTGACACAAGGATAACCAACATTGGCCACGTTCGATGTCGATGTCAAAAATGCACAAGTCCCAAGTTCGACATGGCTGCAGATGGATTCCCTCAAACAGCAGTATCAAGGAACTGACCTCACACACCACAGTTCAATGTGATGAGTGGAGTGAGCAAGCCTGGAATGGTAATCTTTGGGCACCAGCATCGACAGCACAGTTGTAGCCACTCCAAATCAATGCAACAAACTATTGCAGTTGCAAAAGTCAAAGAGCCAGGCAATCAGTGTTGCAAAGTGGGTGATACTATAGATAAAATCAACAAGCTGAACCGTTCAGGTCCTCACATACGACATGGAATGGTCGAGCCCGTCGAATGTGGCTTGGTCATCGGGGGTGATTGCATAAAATCCATACCCTGTCTCCACCAAGCCTCCCCTGGCACACAACATGCCCAGGAATGCTTTGTCCATAATCATGGTTGGTGTTGACTTGTTTTGAATATTTGCAAGTGCACACACACAAATAAACCAACTTCTGTTGAAAATGCATGGGAAACAAGCACATGGCCTAGCATTTACTGAAAATACCCAAAAGCAGTGGTTGAATCATGGAAGACTATAAGCATATTTGGGGTTCATTTGCATCAACATCATTGCCCAGCCATACCCTGCACCGAGGAGCATGTGCTGCTACGATGCAGCTCTGACTGTGCCCCGTGACAGGTGCTTGTGTCATAGTCAAAAACTCATACTCAGGTGCCTGTGAGACGGAGTATCGCAAGGTATTCATCTGCATCGGATTGCCTCCAATTTTGTCCTCAATATTTTTCGCAATGCAGTCCAAAATATGAGCATGCCATAATGTCACTTTTAGCATGATCTTGCCCCATACATCATCTGCATCCGGAAGCGTATGTTTAATTATGCCTACAGGCAATCTGCTAAGACGAATGGACTCCACAATGAAAGCAAGATTCGGCGTGGCGTGTCCTAATTGATGTTATTCATGGTGCGTGACTACCCAAGCCCACAAAATAAGACCTGTGTGTACCATTAGGCTATTGCTTGTTGGGTGTCGTTTGCCATTGCCTGGGAAACCTCTTTTTGTTCAATTCGACTTGCATATGTTCATTTTGATTCACTTTTATTCCTCTTGTCAACCGTGCACAGTTATTAGTTTTCGTCGATTCACAAACTTCACGTTGCAATTGCAAGCTGAAGATGCATTATCAACTTGAAGCGTTTAGCTTCCGGAACGTGCATTAACAAGAGCGCACTCGTGGCAGCCCATGGCCTATTGGATGTCTTGCAACTCTCCCAATGCGAGCACCACTGCCCCCCTACAGAGCACAGTGCAATGCAATCATACGAAATTAGGATGCTGCCGTGGCTTCGACGCCAGGCCGTGGCGCAAACCGACAACACCACAAAAAGGAACGAAACAAAGGCGGAAGAAGACACAACAACAAGAGCCTGGGCCCACTGACTTATTCAGCAATCGACAGGCTGCAAACGGGACATGGCCGCGATTGGCGGATTTCATCGGATATGAAACTTCCACGTCACTAATTCGCGATTGCATGCGCGACCGGCACGCATACCCTCGCCCAGTCGTCCATGCGGCACACAGCACGTATTCCGGCGCATGTGCCCCGGAGTGTGTCCAGTACTTTACCCATTACCCAGTCCCGAACATCATGTCCGTCCAGTACTTTACGCGCTCCCGACGGCCGGGGAAAGCTGGCGATCGGGCAGCGAGGTGCGAATGCCGATCTGGAGCTGCTCGCCCGGAACTGTTGCTGAAAGCCCCTGTGGCGTCCCTTGGGGTCGCCCCCAAGGGCCGGCACTTCGATCGAAGCGAGCGCTCACCTGGAGCCGTCAGGCGCCGACAGCGCGACGTCCGCCGAGCTCACCGCCGCCACCAGCCCAGCACCCCCGCAGCCAGTTCTGCTCCCGTGGAACCTGACAGAGACAATATTCGTTGGCCCATTTCTTGGTCGCCCGAGCACCATACCCCCCCAATTGAACAAGGGAGAGCGCCGCCGCCCCCGCGCGGAAAATCCCCACGCCCATGACGCCGAATCTGGCTCCAAGAGAACGCACCGCCGCCGCAAGCACAGATCTCGGCTGGGCTGTCCCGCGTGGCGCAGCCCGCTGCGCAGGGGCACGACGCGAAGGGGGATTGGGCACCGTCCGGCCACGGGCGCCGCAGAAGGGATCCTGGCTGGCGGCGCCTTCGCGACCGGCGCCATGGCGGCCAGCATGGGGAGGCGCGGCCGAGTTGCGTCCGCGCTCGCGGGGGCCGCGGCGTGTCTCGCGCCCTCTCGGCTGGGTGCTGGGATGATAACGTACTGTCGGTGTTTTCTGCGCACACAACGGGGCCACTTGCTTTCAGCAACTGGATAATATCCACTGGCACGACTTTGCCCGATAAATCCCATTCTTCTTGAATTTCCCGCAGCGGCTTGCACAGCGAGAGGGTGTTGCAACGGGGGACAAAGTGAGAATATGTTAGTCCCTCCGTCTTTTCCGTGAGGACCCCTTCTTCTGCTGGCAACGCCAACGCCGGTCAGTGGGTCAGCGGTTTAGGGGTCCCAAAAAAGGAAGGGATCTTCACGGAAAAGGCATAGCGACTAATTTCATATTGGATAAAGCCTTCTGACGTGCGATGCTTCGATACTCATGGCAACAGCTCCTTGGAGAGTAGTTCCGGTAGGATTCTTCGATATCCCAACAGATCGCTCCTTTCACAGAGGCCCAGCAGCGCGGTCAGCATTCAGTCTCTTTGGGCGTGGATTAAGCCTATCCTCAGAATGTACTGTCGTCGGCCTAAAATACATCAGTACTCTGCGGATATGTCAAGACAGCATAGGGCCAGCTTGCAGAGAATAAAGCATCTACAAAGCTCCTGTTGCCATGCTTGTGGGCCCCAGGAGGCCTCGCCACGTGAGGGTCACTTGGTCACTCCAACAACACCGTTTGCTGCGGTTCGTTCGGCTCGTTGGGCCTTCAACACATTTTTCATCGATGTTTGAGACTAAGGGAAGACACTATGTTGATTTTGGCGTTCTTGACCTCAAATTGACGCTAAGGGGGTGGGGTTCAGATGGCATTGCAAATTAACGAGGCGAAACCTGACAAGCTGTATACAAGGAAGAAGAGAGTGGGGTGGCAGATTTGCTACAGAAACAGGCCCGCACAGCGGCACTTCCCAGCAGCGCGGCGCAGGGCTCTTAATCTGGGGTCGAGCTCAGCGTCAAATTGATGCTAAGCGTACCAAAACGGACATACAGTATTTACTCGGCATTAGTAGGCAACCCCTATTAGTATCCCACCCCCTCTTTGGGGGTCGAAACCACGTTAGTATCCATGGCCCGGTGTTAGTATCCACCCCCAAACACAGATAGAAACGAGCGAAGGCACGGATGGTGGCAAGAGAAGTCGGCGGCTGGTGTTGGACTGCGTTGCCTAGTCTAGACCAAACCGTGTTCCCTGCGATTCGCACATCGACGGGGACGATCGGGTCGGAGTGGATGCTGTCAATAGAGTATTTTAAAGGGGGCCAGGGAAAGGCCGCATGGCCGACTGGCCGCTGTTGGCGCTCTCAGCGCAGGATCGCAGGGCATCGACCGATGCTGTGGGGCCCAGTCAAAGAAGCGGTCGAGAAATCAAAGCCACCATGCTTCTGGATTGTTTTAACCTGCTCCCTGGCAGGCCAGTGTAGGTTCCGGCCTGCCGCCTGCCAAGGGCACCCCAATGCCCAGCGCAGGAACGGGCAAGCGACGGCGTTGGTCAGGGCGGCTGCCATTGTGAGACCCCGCCTTTCAAAACTGTCCACAAACCGCTGCCAAGGCCGGGCCCGTCCCCAATTCGCACATTGTACTAGCTACCAGGCCACAAACACAATCAAAGATCGCATCAGCCTTCCCAGCTACCATCAACCCGGGAAAACGCCGCGTTTCAAGCTTATCATTGCGACGTTGTGCCCCAGCGAGTCGAGACCCATGTCGGTCCTCGTTCTTTGCATTGCAGAGGAAAACGAGTTTCGAGCATTCCAGCGAACCCCTATTGGCCCCAATTGCCAGTCGCCACCACCTGGTGCAGCCCCAAGTCAAGGCCGCCAGCTCCTGTGAAGAGACTGGCAACATTCCTCACTAGCATTGCCATTCTTGCCCATTTCTGGGCATTTCACAACCTATCTGTCAAATATTTTCTCTGTCTACTCTTTGGGATCAGGGGTCCAAACCGGGTTAGCATACATGACCCACTATTAGTATCCACCGCTCATTTTGGGGGTCCAATACACGCCTGCTAATACCGGGTAAATACGGTAGCGTCTTCCCCAACTGGCTGAAAGATTCTCATCCGGGAGCGCCTGGTCTTGCGGTGGTGCAAAGTTGGACCCCCGCAGTACTCGAGGGGAGAGGTCGTTATTCGTGCAGAATATTCGTTCCTTAGCAAGACGGATTGTTGTCACCAACTCGTGCCATTCAATCTCCCAATACATTCCGCCCTGGCTCCAGCCATGCCGTGCGTGTCAAAGGGAGCTTTGGCCGGCCTCGGCGGGCGCCTGCGACCGCGCCTGGGACAGGACCCGGGCGGGCCTCCCACCGTGCGCCCTCCACGCTATGCCATAGACGCACGGGCGCGTCCAGAGCGGCCCCTGAGGACGGTCGCCGATCGTCAGCGAGGCCCGCGCCTAATCCGGACCCCACCGCGCAACGGCGTTTCCGACGTCCGCTTGGTCGATCGACAAGGGCGCCAATCCCGTGAGTGGGGCCGCGACAACTGGGCCGGTCGTGCGAGCGAGGATTTCTGCGAGCGGTCCGAACTCCGTGGATTTCTTTTCGTCGGGATTCGCGAATTCTTTCCCGGCTTTTGTCGCTGTTTTCATGCCGGCCTCCGTTTGGAGGCCCATCGCGGAGCTTTCCGAGCGGCGGCCGGAGGCGAGAGATGCGATGCCGCCGGAAATTCGGCGGGCGCATGGCGGTGCTGCCTCTCGCGCGGGTCGTGGCGCTCGGGGCGATCTGTCCCCGGCCGACCGCTCACGTGATGCGGATTTTTTGCCCCAGGTGACGGCCGGTTTGGGGAACGGCGAGGGCGGCGGGAATGGGCGCGGAGCACGAGGCTGGCGGGCTGAGCCTGCACGGGGAGGGGGCGGCCCGGCGGCAGGCGACGTCGGAGTTCCTGTTCTTCGCCAGCGTGGGGGACGTGCAGCGCTGCACCAAGCTCATGCAGCTGTGGAACCTGAACGTGAGGAGTCGAGGAGCCGGCGCTCGGGGCGCCTGGGCGCCTTTCTCGACGGACCTCGGCCGGCACTGGCATCCCGACGGCATCTTTGCGCGCCCGGGATTCGCTCATCCTTCCCGCGTTCGCCCTGCCTGGCGCACAGCCGTCGATCGAGGCCGCCCCCAGGCGACCGCATGGCTTGAGCCCCGTCGCCGATCAGTGGGCGCCGCCTCATTCGCGGGGTGCCCCGGCCGTGGGCTCGACTGACGGCGCTTGGGCGCTTTTCGCGCAGGTGGCCGACCCCGCGTTCCACGACTACGACCGGAGGACCCCGCTGTAAGGCCGCAGCCGCGCGCGCCTGCCGCGTGCCCGCGTCCGCCTCTGTGCCACACCGGCTGTGCAGTTGGGGGCCCCGCGCAACGCGACCTTTGCCCGTGTGCGCAGACACCTGGCGGCCGCGGAGGGATGCCATTCGATGGTGCAGTGGCTGCTTGAGGAGCACGGCGTGGACCCGAACCCGGTGGACCGGTTCAAGAGGACGCCGCTGGAGGTGGGTTGGAGTGGGTTGGAGTGGGGTGGGGTGGGGTGGGGGGTGGGGGGGGGTGGATTCGGCGGCTGAGCGGGGAGCCGGGCAGGGCTGTCCCATCTGGGACGCTGGCGCGCTGCTGCTTGTGATGTGGAAGTGTTGGAGTTTGTCCAGGGAGCGAAAGGAAAGCGTGCATGGCCCTGGGCCGAATCCCCTGCAGATGGGGCGTTGCGAGGCTGTTGTGTGCTGTGGGGGAAGATGCGGAGGTCTCCAGGCGTGGCAGAAAAGCGCAGAAGGCTGAGCTGTGAAACCATTGGTATGCTTGAGTGCAGCTCCTTGTCAGGCGATGGATAATGCCCTTAGTCAGCAGCGAATCTAAAAGAAGCTGCCCATTTACCTTCTGGTAACGTGCAGCCAATAACTTGGGTTCTCTAAGTTATCAACAAAACCGGTGGGAGAATCAGGAGGTTTTGCTCAGGGAGGCGCTGTGCAAACGTGTGACCATGTCCAGTATTTGTGTGTACACACCAAGCATCCCTAACAATTTGCTTTCATGAGCGACTAATGCCCCTGCCCTTTGACAGTAATTTTTGGACTGAATTCAAATTCTTTCTGTTGTCTTACAATGGCAAACCCGAATAGATGGAGTGCAGGCCTCCGCTGCCATGAGCATGTAGCCTTTTGTGCCTCAGAACTGTTTAATGTGCTCTCCAGTGTTTCCCAGCTGTTGGTAAGAATGGGGAGTCATTGCTGTATGTCTGGCAGTCTGAGGAAGAAATTTGAGAAGCCGTTGGAATTCTGGACGCTCCCCAGCAGTGGCTGTTGACCTGTTGCATTGTTCCTTTATTTCAGGCCATGTTGTACATGTTGACTTTGCTTGCATTGGTTGTTTGTTCCACAGGATGCAGTGCGTGGCGACCATAATGAAGTTGGAAAACTGTTGATGCAGCATGGAGCTAAGGTCACAGACAGAGATGGAACACTTGTGGACCTGTCTGAGTCGCACCTGTCGTTAAACATCAGTCTGCTGGGGGAGCTGGAGCCAGACTTCGAAATCGATCCAAAAGACATCACTTTCATATCCACCATAGGTGTGTTAGTTTGTTGACACATCCCATCGCAGCAATCGGTATTGGACGAAGTAAAGCCAGCTCAACTAAGACAAGACATCGGTGGTTCTGTAGCACACAGTGGACACAGTGTGGAGCAGTACAGAACAGTTGGGCCATGTTGATGCTGCATGCTGTGCAATGCGTTGCCCTCATTGCACTGAAGAAGAGCATACACCAGTATTGGTGAGCCCTTGCCTAAGAATATTCAAGAACTGCATAGTGGTTGTGAAAATTGGTGTAACTGTTGGCAGTGGTAATTGAGTCATGAAATCAGGCATGATCCAGCACATGAAGCTGTTTTGGGTACTCGTGATTGTGGCAGCCCTCGCACAAGTGAGTGCTGGCATCTGTGATTTTGGAAGGCATGCCAGGTACCTTGGGCACTCATATGGCCAGGTGCAGAGGCCATCCTAGCTGCTACCCATGTGTTGGAAATACTTCACTATTGAGTGCGGAAACCAGCAGACAATACGTGACATTTTGCAATGGGCCAGGAAAGAACTGGCAACGGTTGTCCGTTCAGTTTGTCTCTGGTTCAGAAAAACACCTTTCTCTTGACAGTGCTCATGGAGTTGGCTGTGAAGCATTTGGCTTTCACTTAGGTCTGAAGCTCCCATCCTATTTGCTGCTGCTGGACACACATTGCAGGTGTTCGTGCATAGGAATGCGATCCAGGTAGCCTGGTCAAGAAAAGTATTGGCTGGCCCCTAGTACATGCAGGCACGAGTTGACCCTCCAGAGTGTGTTGGTGTGACCCCAGACTGCCACGTCAGCAGTATCTCACTCTCCTGGCAACTGTCAACAGGTGAAGGCGAGTTTGGTGTTGTTCACAAGGCACAATGGCACGGCACTGTTGTGGCAGTGAAGATACTCAAGCAGCACACTGAAGTGGCCCTTGGTGACTTCAAGACAGAATTGAATGTTCTTCAGAAAGTGCACCACCCACACACGGTGGGTAATTGCTGAGTCCCTGCTGAGTTGGCTGTTCTATGCATGCAATTTTACTTCCTCGGTGCACATTTGTATTATCTCCGTTCCAAAAATAATGTCCCATCTTGAATTCTAGCTACACTTTGCAAGTCGAACTCAATCAATAAATCCGGCATCAAATTCGGACGGAACCTTTGGTCGATTATGGGTAAATGTGGATCTTGGTTACATTAGTCATCGCCATACAGCAAGAAATTCACAACCCCATCAAAAGGGAACCTATTTAACTCTATACCAAATAACATTGAATCTGGTACCAAACTGCTGCCATACCAAATAAAATTGGAACTATTACCAGTGTATATTGAATCTGGTACCAAATTCGTGCCGGTACCAAAAATGTTGAACGGTGTACCAAAAATGTTGAACCACTACCAATTAGTCATCAAATCGCCATCGCCATGAGGGCTCAATAACCCTAAACCCTAAACCAAGGGCAAGCCCAATGCTGGTCGCAGGGCTGGTCGCAGGGCTGGTCGCAGGCCTGGTCGCAGGGCTGGTCGCAGACTGCTATTCGATGACTATATCGTTTGCTCTGCGCATTCTGTTTTGAATTCAGCTGAATCTTCAGTGCACACCAAACCGCTAGTTCAATCATTGTTCCTAGAGACAGCTCAGTTCGATCCACCTGCTCCGAAAGGTAAGACGAGTTCGCCATACTCCTCTAAAGGTCCCAACAAAATGAAGAGTGGCGTTTCACCTCTTCTTAACACATAGCAAGAATGGCAGCGCAGTTTGCCACGTTCAAGGGCTCTACGGGAGGCTCCTGATATGACATCAAAGTTGTTTTGGGTCACTTGTTCTAACTTGCATGTTTTCACCTCCATTCGCGCAAATTACATATGCGACACAATTTTTCGTCTGGAGGTGGTATAATTGCTTGTTGTGGGGCTTGGGCGATTAGTGAAAACAATGTTTGCCTGTGTTTGAGTCTGCCAATGATGTGTTCGAAGAGGCTGTTCTCTCAAATACATGCACAGGCCTTTCTTTTCCTGTGTATATTTTGGGATTTTTTTGTGCGGAGTTTGCCACAAGAATCAAGGATAGAAGGCCAGGAGTTGATCATCAGGTGTCATGGCTCTTTGGCTGGGAATAATGGGCTTCCTGTGAGCACCAGCTTGAAATTTTTGACAGTTCAACCTTCTCTCTGTGGTCCGCATGGCAAGTATTCAGGCACGCCGTGCTTTCTGCTGGTGATTTTTATATTTAGTGGAGCTGTGGTTCCCCAACAGTTTGAGCTTCCTGAGAAGCTGATATGCAGTACTGCCGATTGTAGGTTGTGGGCATGCAGTTTTCAGTTGTCTTAATGATGTGCCTGTCCGCTTCTCACATTACAGCCGGGCCCAAGGATGCTGGACTGGGAATTGGGGACTCGGGGGTGGAGACATCTGCACAAACCAGATATTCTTCTGCCTGTGCTGCACACTCTCTCAGAACTTACAGGAAATAGTACTGATGTTATTCGCCAAAATGCATGGAGCTCGCAGCACTCAGTAGTATTGCATCTCAGGCCGTTGCTGGTGGATCTCCAAGTTTTCCGTAGCCTGGAATCTCATGCTGTCAGTTGGGCTGGCATAGTTCACCTGAGAAAAGTTAGTGTGTGTTTTGTTGCTTCGATCCCATAGGTTCAGTTCCTTGGAGCTGTGACTCGAAGTGAGCCCTTCATGATCGTCACGGAGTACATGGCAGGGGGCTCTCTCAATGACGTCTTCAAGTCCGGCATCTATCTTACCAACCAGCGGGCTGTGGAGCTTGCCCTGGACTGCTCTCGAGGGATGTCCTATCTCCACATGCGTTCCCCCCACTGCGTCATTCATCGTGACCTGAAACCCGCCAACCTGATGATAGGCGGACACGGCTTCACATCCCCCACTGGGGCCCACCGCATGATCACTGAGACAGGGTGTGTCAAAATTGCCGACTTTGGTCTGTCTCGGTCCATCAAGACGAAGCTGTACACACGCCATGCCCTGATCGACCTTGAGGCCATGGTCGCTTCAAGAACTGTGGAGGCCAGCAGGCCACCGCCCCAACCAGACGCCCTGACAGAAACTTACATATTGACAGGTGCGGTTGTGTACATGGATGGTAATTTTGGTCACTTGTACGTGATGGTGTGTGTGGGGGGACCCTTCATTTGGCTAACATGACAGCCACATACATTGTATGTGTTGTAAAGTGCCACTTTCTACGTGTGGTAGTTTGTCACATTTATTCACTGTTGACAAAAATGGCCCAGGCCCCTCCAAGACGATGAAAGGCAGTAAGTCAGTGCTAGGCTTGTGTTTCCTGGTTGCGGATCTCCAGATATTGTTACAAAGTAGAAATGCATCCTATGAATGAGGCCAGCATTGACCACCATGCTGAATGCCTGTGCACATGTTTAGATTGTTGAAATGCGCCTTTGTTGTTCTTATAATGTAGCTTTGTTGTTCCTATGCCACCATGCAATGCCTCCAGACTGTGCGAGTGTGGAATGACCAGCTGCATGCCTGTTGGGCAGGCGAGACAGGCTCCTACCGGTACATGGCCCCAGAGGTGTTCCGGCACGAGCCTTACAACAACAAGGTGGACGTGTATGCATTTGCCATGATCTGCTATCAGCTCTTTGCCGGGGTGCCTCCGTTCTGGGAGTACGACCCAGTTACAGCTGCCAGGGCCGCTGCCATCGAAAAGCAGCGGCCGGTGTGGGGAAATGTGTCGCAGCATGGCCAGAAGATACCGGTCAAGATTAGGAAGCTGATTGAAGACTGTTGGGACGAGGAGTTTGAGAAGCGGCCAGATTTTTCGACTATTACAGAGCGATTGCAGGAGGTTTGGGAGGACCTTGACAGAAAGGCATTTGGCAAACCCCACGGCTGTTGCAAGGTCCAGTGATGGTGTATTTTTGATTGGGATTCGAACGATCTGGGAGAGCTCGCCTCGGAGAGACTCTGAACAATGCAACAAGTCACGAGACAATTCATGTGGGTTTGATGCTGCGAGGACATGGACCGGGACGTCGGTGGGCTCTGCCGTTGGCCGTTGCGCTGAACTCATATTCTTAGGAAATAAAATACGGGCTGCTGTGGAGTTGTGTTTACAGGGCGGGTGGGAGCTGTGCAGTTGTATTTACTTGGCGGGTGGGAGCTGTGCAGTGTGTGGGTTGTGGTGTGCTGCTGGGCAACGCTGTTGCCTCCTTTTGATTCTTTTATTGTCATCGGCGCCTTGTGTCATTCATTTCAACTGTCTTATTGGGCCCTAGACGTTTTCCGTTTCGAAGGAATGGATTGAATTTTATGGCGGGCTAGGACGGTGGGGCCGATGGCCTGCGGTGAATATGCCTTGCAGCTCGTGGTTTGCCTGAGAAATAGGCTCTGCACCATAGGCACCCGAGAATTTTTATCGTTGGAAGGCATGGACTTATGGTTGCCTCGGGGATACAAACCAGGACGGTGGTTCTCAGTCACTTGAGACTTGCACTCATGCGCTATGTCTATGCACCTGTCCAATTGTCAGCAGCGTTCCACCAAGCTGTCGTGCGTCTATGCTTGCTTTCATTCTCCAGGGCTCTGTCTCCCATTGCCTACAAGGCGCAAGGCAATGCACTGTCACTGGCACCAATGTGCCTTCCCATTCTTGGGGTAATACCAAGTTGGTACTACCAACCGCACTTGCATTTCGGGTTGTCGCATCGCGGTGAGCTGATGGCGCACAAGCTGCCTGTGCCAGCTAGCGTTCCAAAATCCGTGCAAACGAGGGAGCAACGGGCGGTGGGTGTCGCTCATCTGTTGCAGGAGTTTCAGCACCTCAAATCGATCCTTGTCCATCTGCATCCAAGATGACCAGGCTTCAAACACCCTTTGCCAAAAATTTTCACAAAAATCTTTGTGCGACCTCAAACACCATGCAGCCACCCCAAAAAATGGTGCTCTGCGGATCTAGACCCAGCCGCCCACCAGGTCCCTTTCCCAAGGGGCAGGCTGGAACCCTTTAGCCGTAGCGGCGCGCCGGCGCCATGCGGACAGCCCGCGGATCGGCGGGCCGCCTGGCGCTCTCCCCGGTCCAGGCAACGAGCGCTGCCGCGAGCCGAGGCTGTCGACTGTGCGCGTCTGACTGCGCAGCCTGCGCGGATGCCAATCCCAGGCCGCCGTGCGCGGCGCCCGCGCAGGAGGTCTCCCGTCGAGGCCTCGTAGCGCTGGCAGCTGCATGCCTGGCCGCGAGCGAGGCCTGGGCGGGGCAGGCGGGCGCCACTTCTCCAGAGGTGATAATCGATCGAGGGGCGGGATAGGCTCGGGAATGGGTGCTTTGCCATCACTTGCGCCGTGGGCGTGAATCGGATCTGCGAAATGGCGCCAGCTTAAGGTTGAAACTTAGCGGCCCACAGTTTATTTGTGAGACACCACGAAACCCTGACAGTGACGTGGGCTCACTGACCATAATGGGGATCAGCAGGGCTCCGAATTGGCCATTGAACAGTTGGCCTACTGTGCACAATGGCCGCCTGCAGTGCGGGTAATCTTCCTCCTATTCCTGCTTCGCAGTTTCAGTGCCTTCTGTAGTCAAACACAGTCGCTCTGGTTAACATAGGTCGTGGATGCAGTGGAGGCTGGAATTGAAGTGTACGATGCGGCTTTCAGTCTCTCGCTTCTGGCGCTCCAGGGCTCTGTGCAGCAATCCTGGGTGCAGGAATTCAAACAGCTGCTGGGCTCCCCACACACCGTAAGGCTTAAGAACAAGCCCCAGCTGAAAGATTTGTATGCCAATCTGGAGTCTGGCGATGTGAGAGGTGTTGACCTGGTGTCCGTTGGGGACACATGGATGGGCATCGCCATCAGTCAAGGACTGATCAGGCCGTTCAGGAAGGCGGAGAAGTACAGGTTGGTTGCGTTGGCCACTAGCTGTGTGTCTGACGACTGTGAAGAAAGATTGGCAAATGGAAGTTGATGCAAGAGGATGGAATGGGTGGAATCCAAATTTCTTACCAAGCATTCGCAGCACCACAGCAGCATCTAGTCCTGTTGTATATATACTTGCCACATGACAAAGCAAGCCCTCTCACCAGCTTGCAGATGGCAGGCGCTGGTCTCAAGCACAAGTGCTTTTTTTCCAGCAGCATGG
The DNA here is from genome assembly GCA_905146915.1 of Ostreobium quekettii. Taxonomy (NCBI): domain Eukaryota; kingdom Viridiplantae; phylum Chlorophyta; class Ulvophyceae; order Bryopsidales; family Ostreobiaceae; genus Ostreobium; species Ostreobium quekettii. The sequence goes on along the minus strand of CAJHUC010000927.1, from coordinate 75,222 downwards.
CATCAGTTCTGCCAGAAAATCGTGGGGAGGTCTGCTTGCAGCAAGTGAAACTGGAGGTACTTTGTTCCAAAGTGCTGAGGTGGACACTGTCAACACTGTCTCTGCAGTGGTACTGCTGGTGCCACAACAGCAACATTTAGACACTGGGATGGCGCACAGAACTCCTTACAAACGCTGCAGGAGTCTGCATTGACCATGATGTGAGACCAAGGCAATGGCAGGTGCTGATGTTTCTGTCCTATTTTGCTCTGATGAATGCCGTGTTCGTTAATGGTCATTGGGATTGACTTGGATTTCTGGCAACATCTGTCAAACTGCAGTTGGTGGGCTCGTCTTCCCTTGCCCTGGAAGACGCTCGTGCGCAGGAGCTTTGATGGTAGCACCAGCTCAAAGGGGCCCGTATGGGGAGCACCGTATAGATGGGGGTGCACTGTTGTTGGTTACCGCCAAGACAAGTTGAGAAAGTGAGTTTTGTGTGTCAAAGAGACTTCTGTGAACGTTCTGCATCCTATTTTGAGTTGCAGAGCTGGCTATGTTCAGATTTTGAAACATGGATACTGGAATTTCAACGACACACTGCTGCTGCACCTCCAGGACTGTGATGCGCAGTATATGCAGCCACATGTTTGCTCCCATTAGGGTCGCATGCAGCTTATCAGCACAAAGTAATAGCGAAATCATCTTGTCGTCGCACGACCTATCGGCACGAAGTAATGGTGAATCATCCCTTCATCACTACTTGATTTGTGGTGGCCTGGGTATTGATTTTCAAAAGTTGCAAGCATAAATCTTGTTTGCTCAACATCTTCCGAAATGATCCGATTGTGTTGTGCTCTGAAAATGTCCCAATCGTGTGACTGTTGTGTGTGTTGCACACTCGTGTATTGTGATACCAGAAACACACTACTCTCCTGTCTGCCATGTTTTTGCCTCATTTGCCAACATTGTGATTTGACACTGGAATATCAACTATTGTCTCCCTGCACTCTTTGGTGTGCAGCTTCTGCAGCTCAATACGATACAATAAGTTTGGCATTGCATTCGCAGGCAGGCCCTGCAGTGGACAGTGTCCTGCAATGGACGTACACCCAATATGCATTCCGATGTTTGCAGCAGCATTGGTATCTTCCCTGTGCCTGCAACTGTTGATGTGCAGAAAAGTTCAATGCCACAGAGTGACAACCTCAAATGAACACTGAATGCTCAAACAGTTGTTGTCACCCAGGTTGTAGGTCTACAGATGCAACTACGGAAACACCTGTGAGGGTCGTTTCTTTCACCTTTAAATCCCACAAAACTATGGTAAAGCATTCTTCCTTAACCCTGAAGGGCCCATCAGACTATCTTCAGTTGCGCAGCCTGCCTCAATTAATAATAACTTCCATGCCCAGGGTGTTTGTCCAGCCTTGTGTTCCTTGTGGGTTGTTTGCGCTTGCACAAAATAGTGTATCGTTGCCGATGTTTCACCCTGAACATTGAGCTGTTTCTTCATGCCCACACGTTCTGTCAGTGTGAGTGAATCCAAAAATGGCCTCAGTCACTGAAATTTGAATTGTGTGGAAGTGTTTGTATGGCAGTGTTGGGGTAGCAGCACCCAGAGATTGGAGCGATCTTCTTCACCCCAAATTCAAGGGTAGAATTGCATTTCCTGCATCTTCGAGAGGGCTGGTGGGAATAGCGCTGAAGACGCTGGGCCTGGGCTTTAACAGCAATGCCAATGACCTGAGAGCTTGGGGTGTTTCAGAGACTGCACTCAAGAAGAGAGTTCAAGAACTCAAGCGCCAGGCATTGCTCTTTGATGACAGGTGATCCTGGATTTTTGATAGAAATTGTGTGTCAAATGGACGGATTTCTCTGCTGTCGTGGGGCTTTTGGCACTGATGTTGGACTTTTTGTCCGTGTCATTTTCGCCTGGTCAAGTTCATTATTCTGGCATGTTCTCAATGGTGCATGCTCATGGGCCTAAAGGCGATGGTACTGGCTGTAGAAAGCTGTGCTGCTTGTGTGCATGTTACAATTTGGCAGCTTGGGCCCATTTGCATGGCAAGAAATGGTCAAACGAAGGAATGCAGAGTTCCGTGAATACGTTTCCTTCACACCAGGCAAATTGCAGCCTATGTGGAAGGAAAGAAGAGCAGTGATCCGGCCATGTGCGGCTCTGCTTGATACACACTTCCTAAACAAATGTGTCCCTGCAAAGGGCCTCATGGCAGTTTTTTCTGCCCTTCCATGAGCGATTGGACTGTGCACCAGCAGCTGCCAACACACTTGCACAACATTAGGACTATTCGTTTCATTGCTGGCTTGAATTGAGCATGTGTGGACTGCAGAGATAGCTGCTGTCAGGAGCTGTGCTTGCCTCACACAGCACGGGACTTGGTTTGTGTTTCTTGCGCATGGCTGAGCATTTGCACAGATCTGTGCACAATTTTCTGTGTGAAAGTTCATCCTTGACAAGCTGCAGAAGTGATTGCCTGGTCAGTGAGAGTGTTGTTCAATGGCAGGGAGCACGTGCGGGCCTTTGCTTTTGGAGATGCATGGCTGGTGGTGGGCTCCTCCTTGGATGTGATGGCCCTCTCAGCAACAGTCTCTCAGGCCCGGCTGTTCGTCCCCGCCTCGGGCACTACCCTCTGGGCGGACCTCTTTGTCCAGCCTTCCAGTTCAAAGGCCACCCGCGACCCCGGGGAGCCGTCCCCCCTCATCCCCGCTTGGCTAGATTTCATCCTCTCACCCAGCAGGTCAGTCACGACGACAGGGCTGAAGAGTGGGCTGTCGCCACTGCTGCTCCCAGACACTGGAGCCGAGGGCGCACCAGGCCAGGCATGTGGTTCGGGTATGAACGGCACAGAGGGGTTGAATGTGGCGCTGGACGTGAAGGGGCGGTTCTTGCCACCGGGGTGCGTTCTCCAACGGAGCGAGTTCCTGCTTCCCCTCGACAGGGAAACCACGGACCTGTACAATCGGATGCTGGGGTGATGTGGATCCTGGGTGGGTGGGAGTGGGGTGGGTGAGATGGGTGCCGGTGCATGTGGGTGAGCCAATGCGTCTCTCCTGTGGTGCTGGTTTCTGTGTGCCACCGCTTTGCGCACATTTCAGGATGATCCATACAGAGGACAGGGGCCGACGGGCACGCGATGTGTCCATTCATGCAGCCGCCTCTGTTGGGGTTGTCGTCAGTGCCGCTTCCCCGCCAAGGAGCCATGCTGTGCAGGTGCCACTTGTTGGCATGGTGACTCCCTGAGTTGCCTGTGGCAGATAAAACGAACAGGTTTCGTGGAATCGACTTTGCCATCGCCACAGCGACAGTGAGTTGGTGCGCAACTCGCAATGACTTGTTCCCTGCCCCATGGACCACTGTGCCGCTTCCTCCATCACTGCGTTGGTGCCTGGTCCTCACCCAGGGGTGTTCAACAGCTCCCCATGGCCACTCCCAACCTGGCGGCGGCGCCACTCGTTTTGGCAATGTACCTGGGGATTCTCATGTGAACGGGTGAACATGGGCACTGTCGATCTTTCGCATATCGCACGGGTGATCCGGACCAAATCGGTGACAGAGGTTTGATGCGCCGCACTGCAGCCTACGCCTGAACAGTCGGCCCAGATGAGCGTGACATGTTGAAGAAAGCAAATTCGCGTGCAACGCTAAACCAGGACCTGGTGAATTCCCTAAGAGCTCGCCATTGTGTCTAAACTGGCCGCGAGAATCGCCTCTGGAATGCATCATTCCCCCCAGGCCGCACTGCACCATTTTTATAAAAGTTACTAGTTTTATAAATATTTTTACTTTTTATGAAATTACATACTACTTTTATAAAGTCAGCAACCAAGAATTGTTGCACTTTCTAGACGGAGAGGCCGCCAACGACTGTCCTTCGCCCCGCTGAACACTTCGCCCTTCCAGTGGACACAACAATACAGGCTTGTTGCACCCACAAACGCGCGCAAACAGCCAACAACCATAGCCCAAAACACACGTGCATGGGCATAATATGAGCACAGAGGTACTCACAAACAAGGTACAAACGTGAATGAATGGGCTTAAGTATATCCACAGTCCCCGCAAACAGGGCAGCATCATATATGCTCTTAGGTTCGCACAAACAGAAGCAGCAAGACGGCCACCGCACCCGTAGACGAAACTCTGCGCGTCTCCGCGAGCAGCCCCGCCCGCCCGTCGCCTCCCCGCGGCCCACAAACGCCGGGCGCGGAAGCCGGACTGCCGCCGCGCCCCGCAGCTTCCAAACGCATCCACCACCCCACCCCCGAGCCAACCAGATCTATGACATATACCACAACACCGGCGGCATTGTGCGGAGCTCACCACCACAACCCCCCCCCGACAGCACCTTCAAATTATCTCCAAGCGCGTCTCCCTCGCGCACACAGCGCCACCGAGGGGCCGCCAATCTGCTGGGTGGAAAGGTGCTCTCAAGCGGCTGGATTACCCTCTTCCTTGCCCCCGGCCAGGTGGTTTCGTAGAGCAGCGGGACACCCCATCCCGAGGCACCCGGTTCGATCCCCGGTCAGACTCCTCTTTGCCATCCGCACTGAAACGCAATCGCCGCTCGCTCCCGGCACGAAATTGGTCGTTCTGTCTTTTGCGTGAAGATGCCTTCTTGTTTCGGACACCCTAAAACCTAAAACACCGAAAACCACCGACCGGCGTTGGCCTGGTCAGCGAAAGAAAAGGCATCCTCAAGGAAAAGATAGAGGGACTGATACATGTTCTCCTCCCTCCTCCACGTGGGGACCACGTCAACGCCCGGCCACATTCCCGCCCCCTGCCGGCCGCCAACATCCCAACGGGCGGCCCCGCCCCCATTAGCCCACCTCATCCGCCGCCCCCCCCCCAGACCATGGGTGCAGCCGGCCCGCCGGAAGCTTCCGCGGCGAAGCTGCCCAGCGCCGCGCGCGAGCCCCCCCTGGCGCCATGGCGGGCGGACCGGCGGGCCGGGCGGGGCCGAGGAGCCCCAGCCCGCCGCGGGCGGCTTACGGCATCTCGGCTCCCGCGCACAAGGCCAAGGAGCCGCAGGAGCAGTTCGCGCACCGGACGCGGCCGTACATGGTGGGTCGTCCCTCCCCCCACCCCACCCCACCCCACCCAAGCGCGATTTGGCCACCTCGATTCCGCTGCGCATGTTTTGTGAGGCGTCAAGCTGAACTGAGCGGCGTCGAGTTTTGCCGCCAGCGTTGGACGCCGGGCGGGCTAATTTGGGAAAGTTTTTGTCAAGAGGGGAGGGAGCTATTTTGAGGCGGGGTGCGCACTTGTCGGGGAGAGCGCCCTGCTTGGGCGGAAGCCGTCTTGGGATAGCTGAGTAGTGACTGGGTGCTGAGAAGGCGTTTGCGCCGGCGGCGGGTGTTGGCGGATGCCGTGTGCTCTGCGCGACCACGCGCTCTCGCTCTTCAGGTGGCCTCAGTGAGGAACGCGCGGCGGGCGAGAAAAAGGTTAAATCTTTGCAGAACCTTTCTGGGCGCAAGGCAGGGGGCCTCGCGAGTGCATGTTGGTTGCCGTGATGATGGCGAGGAGGCTGCTGGCGTTGCGGGCGTCCCGTGTGGGTCTCGGCGGGTGGGGATCGAGCGGGCTGATTGCTGAACCGAGGGTCAGCCGCGGCGCCGCGTTTCGGGTCTTGGCGCGCAGTGCTGGGGGTTGTTCACCTGGATTGAATCCTCACCTGCTGGGGTCAGAAAATCGGGTGCCGTTTTGGCCGTGGAGGAAGGAATGGTGCCCTGTCCAGTGGCGATGTCTCCGCGATTATGCAGGTAGATTGTCAGAATAAATGCCAATATAGGCCTCAGTAAATTTTCTTCTTCGCATGCCAAAGTGACCAAGGAGGTGAAACGAGGACCAGTCTACCATCGGAGCATTGTGCAGTAAAGTTTAGGAGCTTGTCCATTTCTTCTGTGCGCTCATAGGTCAAAGTTCGTGCACATGTTGGTGGCGATCGTGTGCTGACAATGTGTTGTGCACTTTGGTGCGCAGGGGACGCGTTGGGAAGCCCGCTACGACCAAACGAAATTGAAGAATGAACTTCATGGGCTCAGGCGCGATTTCAAGGTCTGTCTCGTCCTGCATCGATGGGGGAAGTGAGGTTCAATCTTGCGCTTCATGCACTCAGTTTAACGAGCGCTCTCCGAGCCTGGGACGCCATGTTCTTTGGTCGCTAAGCGAGAAAAGCCTTGACAAAGATGGAGCCTCCTATCTGTGGTACGATCGGCTGCGCCGTGATGGGCAATTGCCGCAACAGAAAACGCTTGGGCGCAAGTGGATGCCACGATGGCACGGCCGAAGTCTCGACCACATGAGTACACTCTGGGCTGAGCCCCTCTTTTGGTAGAATGTGGTGTAAAGGCTTTGTGCTTTACAGTCGTCGCTTGTACCAATTTTCTTTCTGAATGGGGTTTGATGGTAAGTACTCGTGCTTGTAAAAATTGCCGTCCTGTGCTTCAGCAGCAGCAGTCCGCGCTCCGGTTTGTGAGCCCTTCGAAGGCTAGCATCGGTCACACAATACTCCTCAGCGAGGGTATGTGAGCACAGTCGGACAACTGGCGGGGGCGGGGGGTTGGTGGGAGTGTGGCGTTCAGTGACCGGCTTCCCTGCAGGAACTGACGCGGCACCATGGCCGGGCAGAGGACACAGTGTGGCGGCTGCGAGAAAGGCTCAAGGACCTCCGGGTCGAAGGGTCTGCGAAGGACAGGAGCCTCGATATCGCAAAGCGCTCAGTCGATAGGCTCACCTCGGAAAAGCAGAGGCTGGAGGTGCGCGAATCCTCGCTGTCCTTCCTTGTGAAGGAATGGCGTACATGGAGACAAATATTCCCTTTAATTCTGGATCAAGATGAAATGTGCGCTCATGTTCTCCCACCTCAGGACAGTTGATAAATCTCCTCTGCATTTTGTCGCCGGTCCTGGAAGCGACAAATCAAATAGGGCTCACTATTTTCTGTTCATCGCAGGCGTCCCTGGCATCTGACAAGGCGTATATCCGCAAATTAGAAGCCAAAGTTTCGGGATTAAAATCGTCAGCGGACCTCCAGGCTCGATGCAACTTCTATAAAAACAAGGTTTGAAAGATGGGCGGGAATTTTGGGCCCTGGAATGTCTACAATTCTCTAATTTCAATTGATGTTTATGGGCATCCATATCTTCATGTCGGATGCCATCAAATCAGATGGAGAGATATTTCCATGGCCCTAAAATTGTATGAAATCCAGTTTAACAGGTCAAACCAAACCATGTATCCAAATGGATGCATCCTCCTTAATGATCAAGGTATTCATATTAATTAAGTAGTCATTTCCTCGATAGAGGTTATCTTCTCTTCACCAAATTTGGTGCAACAGACAATGCTGGGCTGCACATTTCCTAATTTCCCTGCCAAGAAATGCGCCGGAGGCATAAACTCGACAGTGGAAAATGTTTGGAGCGAACTCTTACGATTTCCCAAAGCCCCCTGTGGCTGACAGGAGGGCAACGTGCACACACTTGTGTCATATTTGTGGTTTATTTCCCAGAATTCACCGGAAAATGTGATCCCTCGGCAGCATGATTCATTGGTAAATTTGCTGTTCGTAGGCAATTGGACCATGGAAAGCGGAATGAAAGTGAACCGGTGTCACAGGCCAGGGAGCTAGAAGAGGAGGTTCGCGCTTGCGAGGCCCGCCTGCACGCCAGCGAGGAGGTCTGCAGGCACAGGGGAGAGGAGGCGCAGCACCTACAAAGAGCACTGGATTTGAAGGCCAAAGAGCTGTCCATGGACGCAGGGACGGACGTGCATTCTCGTCTCCTATACGCAGTCGCAAAGGTGGGTCACCCACCTCATGCTCTGGAACAGTCACTGCTGCTTAGATTGAGCGCATTCTTCATGCCGCGCCATCGTGCAATGATTGGACGCTAGCCAAATGTTGCTTTCCAGAGAGTGATGCTGATTCGGTAGCTTTTGCTACCTGACCACTTCTTGAATTTCCTCTACAGGAATATTCTATGCTAACATTTCGTCCGCTGAAACCAGGGTGTCTTCCTAAATTTGCAACAAGCTTATATGAGTCTCCTTGCCAAAGTTGCAAAGGCAACGGCAACGCCATCACAAAAATGTTGAAATTTAGTAAATATTCTGTCCAAGAAACTCCTTGCACAAATTCTCTTTTGCCTCATGATCGTTCACCCTGTGGTCCACCTTGAAATGACAAGCGAGGAAAATTCTCGATAATCAACACAGGAAGGTTGCCGGTGCTGGGTGCATCCAAGCAGCGCTTCCCTATTACCGATTCTTGTGCAAAGCACATTCTGCATGACTCAGGGCGAAGAGGAATGCGTCAGTTTGGCGTCCCAGCTGGCTGATGCGCGCGGTGCAGTGCGGCGCATGGAGGAGCAGCTGAGGCAAAACGAAGAGGAAAGCAAAAAGCTGCGCGAGGTGAGGCAGCGGCTTGCATGCCTGCATGGATTCTGCTTATGTCGCATTGATTCATTTCTCCTCCTGGCAGTATTGAACGATAAAATGTATGCGCGGAGATATCTAATTTTCAAATAATGACACCATCTTGTTCGAATGTTCGATTACCACGCATTGCCCTTCATTGTTTTCGTGAATTCATTTATCCCATGAGCGATGTAAATCGCCCGCGCAATTATGGGATACGTTTCTGGTCAGAAAGTGTAATTCAGCCATGGATTGGGTGACACGTAATTTGCCATAGTATTCTAAATATATGTCGATGCTGCATGGTGGAATTTCAGTGCATAGAAGCGATGCTCTCACTGCCTGAAGCTGCCTTGATCCAATTTCATTTGGGTCCGCGAGGTCCAGACAATCATTGAAAAGTCTCACAGACATTCGCCGTTGTGCAAAGTGAGCACTCCAAATGGCTAGTGAAAATGTGCATCAAAGAGCACGCGTGTCGCACGTTTTCTCGCGAAGTGCACGTCCACCTCCCGATCGGGACTTCTACAACGCATCCAACAGGCAACCAGCGCTGCAAGCCCAATTTTCTTTGCCATGCGCCTCAGCAAAGCAACCACGCTGGACACCACACCGCGGCGCTCGAACAGCAGCTTGAGGACGCCGCCGCCACGTGCCGGCAGTATGAGAGGGAGACAGAGGAGGTGCGAGCCCAAATACGGGAGCTGCAGCGCAAGGTGGAGTGGGCCATGCTGGACAAGAGCGCACTGGAGGAGCAGATAGACCAGGAGCGCAGCGCCAAACAGGCCGTTGAGGCGGGGATTCAGGACGCCAAGCGGCTGGCGCAGATCGACGTGAGGCAACCATTCAGGAAGAGCGCCGCGTTTTGTACGATTCGCTTTGCGACCCTTTCGGTTGAATGTTGGGGCGATTCGGGTATTTTCAATTGCCAGACATGGCGCAACGGTAATTTTACGTGATTGAAGGGAACGCTTTGTCGCGAGCGATGCCTGTCTCGCTCCAAGAGAGCATAGTGCAGATTTCCATCTTGGATTGTTAGTATGAGGTGGGGCAGGACACTTTGATGCCCTCAGCTAGAATAATATCACTGATATGTGTCTACAAGCCCAATGCCCGCACTGCTCCCATTAGGCATATATCAGGGATCGCACCCCGTTTGCTGTATCCACAGAATAGAATACCTGGGTATTGTTCAAAATGTTCTGATGGTTTCTGCCTCTTCATTTGCATGTGTGTGCAAAGGACATAGCGTAGCTCCATCTGAAACAACTGCAATCCACTGAGACGTTCCCGGCCGCAAACATGTGTGTCTGTACATTTGCAAAGGTTTCTTTCTGGATGCGCGCACAGCGATCTCCCGTGTAAAGGAAAGCGGGCTCCAGGAATTGATTTGTGCAGCACACACATCATGTATGCGGATGGCAGCACAAGCTCTGTTCAATGTATCCTGGTGCATCGGAATTGGTGCATCCGCTTTCAGGCTGAGAACATACAAGCCGAGATGTCGGTGTTGCTGGAGAAGTCCAAGACAGAGAACGCAGATCAGAGGCGCCTTCATCGAAGGAAAGAAGACGAACTCACGGAAAGATGCGAGAGGATGTCTCAGCAGGTCCAAGATCTGAAGGTAAGTCATGGGGGTGCAGAATGCACGCGCGCACATCTCCTTTGAAAGCTTGCGCATGGCGCAAATTGCTGGATGTCACATTCATGAAGAGGCAAAAATGCTCTGATAAATTTTATGCTAGCTATACGAGAAGCCACTACTTCGACTTTGGTACGCTTAGCGTCAATTTGACGCCAAGGGTGGGTGGTGGTGGGGCGGGGTGGGGTGGCGGGTGGTGGGTAGGGGTTCCAGGCTTGTGATGCTAAGAGAATATGTAATTGACACAAAATCGACATAGCGCCTTCCCTGAGTGCAGTCAATATCTGATACCGCTACGCGAACGCAGCATTTTGAGGGAACTGCACTGAAGGCCGCACAAGGTTGCAAGAACAGTGTACCAGAACCGCGCAAGTCTCCGTTGAGCAAATGGCTCGCAGAATGCGAATTGAAAGGTGAACACAACATGCCTTGTATCTTAAATATTAATTTTGGAAAGAACAAGCTGGTTAGTATTTTGCCTGCCTTGAACGTTGCAAACGCAGAGACTATGTGGGCGCTTGTGAATATTTCACGTCACGCACATTTCCTTGGAACGTAATTGGGGATCAATTAAAATTAATGTATTGTGGCTTAGAAGGGTGATGCTCCAACGACACTCACACAATCGTTTAGCTAACGTTTCGTTGGTTTATTACGAGCACATAATTGTTGCCTGCTGTCCACAGTAATTTCCAACATCAGATGAATTGAAAGCCAGAGCTGAGCTCAATTAGGTGCAGTTTCATATGCTGTGCGTTACGCCCTTAAGCATTGTGTTCCAGTGCTGCCACACGAAATCAATGCACCACACGTCATCCATCTGTCGAAACGCCCGTTTGCCATGCGCATTGTGACGTGAGCGTCAGCCGCATGGCGACTCCCCATTTTCTGAGCGTACATTCCTTATTCAGCAAATGCTCGCTTCTTCGAGAAAGTCGGCGGAGGAGTCCCTCGACTGGGAAAGGGGGAGGTGCAGCAAGCTCATCAACGAGACGGAGAGGCTTGCTCAGAGAGAAAAGGAACTGGATGAGGAGTGCGGCAACGTGCACGCCCAGGTGGATGAGCTGATGGAGAGAAACGACAGGCTGCAGCTGCAGCTGGAGGACATGGATCGCCAGAGGAATGCAGAGTGCCAGAGGTCTGCTGAGCTGGAATTCCAGGTGCGCGGACTGAAGCCCCAATGTACAAAACCGTGGTCTGGATGCCATGCCCGAACGTTGGCTGGTTGGGCGTTGGTGCGGCCGTTATCGCAAGCCGCGTGCCGCATTTTTTCCTCCTTTTTGAAAGCATGCAGTCTATTGATTTCCCAAGAGAATTTTGCGACATTGAACGATTTTCTCGTTTGTTTTCTTCTGCAACTATCAGTGCTAGTCTAGAGCGATTCTGGAGATTATCACCGCCGGTTTTGCATACATGGCTATTTATTACTTGGAAACTTGAAGTCATATTTGCAAGCATCAACAGGTATTTCAGTGCTCATCACCTGGGAGTTCTCGTATAACAAGCATACATCTGACCCAAATGTCGGTTACTGCTTTGCCTTACCATCTATTGTGTATCTAAAATATCTTCAAGTGGATGTTTGTCAAATGTTTTACGAAATTCCATTTTAAGGAAGGAGCAGGATCTTCGTTGCTGCATATTCAGCCATAAACAATGCTATGCTCCATCGTGAATCATTTGGAAGTTCTGGCTGAACGAAAATTGCGGAAGCTATAATGCTTGCAGGGGATTGTGGGCCTCTTCAACCAATTTGATGAGCTTGATCCTGGTGGAATCACTCCTGTCACTTCATTGCACAACTGTAATTTTGCGCCCACTCTTTAAATTTAGGCACCCGTGATACAAAATCTGGGGAACAAGCCCTCGCCTGAGCACGTTTTGGACACCTACGCATAATAGAAGAAATAGGGCATAGATAGCAACGCAGTCCAAAAACCGATCTGCATCAATTTATGACAGAAATTCTGACATCAACAGCACAATACACGATACAATTGCGAAAATTCAGTACATGCAAATGGCAATGGCAAGGTGCCGTCCAAGGGAGTACCTGAATGTGTATTTATAATATCCACTTCTACTGCACTCTTGCTGTGGGGCTTCTTGCTCATCTGCCGATCTTGCAAGCCCGGAGCTGAGTATTAATTCTCCTTGTCCGATATACGTCGGACTGCGTGGATCGGAGGATAATGCAAGGTTTCTTGAAACTCGCTTCAAATTGTAACTTGGGCGGGTCGATGGTCCGCGACGGAGGGAACACAGCACAACGCCTACGTGCTTTGTGAGCGAAATCCTTACTCCGTAGATTGAACCCAACAATAATACTTGCTCGCAATGCTGTGTGTGAATGCTTTGCCTGATATTGGTGCGCAATTAGCAGTATGCACTACTTGCAAAGATGAAAATGAGATGCCGCCTAGTAAGACTGTGCATCGCTTCGACATTTACTGTCTGCACCATTCTCCTCGAAGCTGTTGGTAAAAGCTGCAGATGAGTATATAAGCGTTGTAATCCAAAGTTGATCCTCCATCTCAACCACTCCCGGAACAAGTTCAAAACTTGTCCCATTCAAGCAATGGTGGATGAATGCTCTGAAATACTGCGAACTCCATAGGTCTCATCTCTGCAGTCAGCTGTGGACTCGTTGCGAGGCGAGAAAACGAGCGGGGAAAGCAGCCTCCGCAGCAAAGTTGAGTGCCTGCTTGGAGAGCTTCACAGCGTCATTCGAGAGAGGGACGACCTTAGGATAAAGCTCCAAGAGTCGTCAGCTCAACTCCACTCGACTCTGGCCTCCCATGAGCACATGCAGCGAGAGAACCATCAGCTGAAGGATACGAACAGCAGCTTGAACAAATCCAAGGTGATTGAGTTCGCTGGCGATGCATCGCGAACTATCCACGGACAGTTTGAAAGCTCAGTCCCCAGTTTATGTGTCGGGACACCATCTTCAGTTAAGGACAGCGAGGTTTTGAGATTTAAATTCTCGAGCTGGTCATTCGCAAATAAACACTTCATGTGCTTGCCCTTTTCAATGGATGTAGATTCAGAATGCTGCCATGCCAGCGAAGACGTAACCTTGTTAATGGGTGGCCGTTTCCTGCGCCATTCTTTCCCACGACTCTTCCCAGACTCTGACCGTGACCCTATGCGTTTATTTATTTGTTCACTTATTCCGCCTGTCCCAAGATAGCCCCCAAGGCAGACTACTTTGTCCTCGCCTCCAGACTCAGCCACATCAGAAAACGTAATAAATGGCCATCAAACCCCAGGCCCCAAAGCTGCAAAATTTGTCATTCGCTGACTTCACAGCGCCTCGCATGAAATCCTCTGAGCGCCTCACGCCGAGTCGGACTGCCTTCCGCAGACGCTGCTCCAGGACACAATGCTCGAGCAGATCGGTGCTGTGCGGTCTCAGCTGGACGAGGCCAAGTGCCGGAACCAGGAGCTCGGCAAGGCGATAAGCCGCAGCAAGCTGGCCAGCAGCGTGCCCTCCAGGCCCAACCTGTCCTTCTCCCTGGACGCCCCCAGGCCTAGGTCCGCAGGGGCGGGCGCAACCCCCGGAAACCTGTCCCCGCAGGACCCGGGCCACACGCCTGGGTCGTCCAACGGCCTTGCGACGGACTCCACTGGCGCGTCGGCGGCGGTGAGGGAGTGGAGAGAGGCAGTGAACGATCAAATGAAAGGTGGGTGCGATCCTTTTGTGAGCAGGATGGAAAGCGTCGCGGGAAAAAAGTTGCATATCCTGGACATGCCTATCCAAAATACGGGCGCAAGGATGCCAGGACATGGCTGCCCGAATCCTGGGATGCGGCCAAATCCTTGCCCATATCGTCGCCGTGTACCAGATATGGCGCCCATATCGTATTCGGTTTCCAGAATATGGGGGTTCACATGTGCTACTCCATATCCAAGGACATGCGAAATTTGCCCGACGGTGACGTGCGGCGGGAACGCGCCCTCTTGGGTGCGATGGGTGTCTGCAGCACATGCGTCGCAGCGATGGATAGCTGCTGATCGTGCTGGTCTGATGTGCGAATGATGGGGTTGGGGTGGATGCTATAGTGAATCAATTCCTTGGCAACTTTCCGTACCGAGCCGTTCCCTTTATTCAGTTCAATGCGCTATGTCGTTTAATAGCCTGATGAAAGATGCAAGAACTCGTCACCCCGTACATTTAGTCCATTTCAGATTGAGGTGGATGTCAATGACCCGTTCTGTTACGTGCGTGTGTACGCTAAGAGAGATTCCATCTGTTGCATGGCTGCTGTACCGCGGCCATCCATGATTCGTTTTCTAGTGTGTCCTTTGGGGGCATTTTGTCAATGTTAATGCAGAAAACGTCGCCTGAAATGTGGCAAATAGGTTGAACATTGCGATTGGTTGCAGCTTGGCATTTGTCATCGTGTTGTACGTACTTTTAGCATGCTTGGGACAGAAATGTACAGCTGTTCGAGGACATATATCGCGTGCATACATGGCAAACATTGCTGCTGCCAAGAAGTTTTTAATGGAATTCTTTAATGAATGTGTGCATTATGGCGGGCACTTCATTTTCTATCATTACGTTTTTACATAGGGAGCTACAGATGTCTCTAGCAATTGCTGCCTGATTCTCAATAAAATGCTTGTGGTGGCACATGCAACTTATTTTGGGGCAGGGTCGATACGCAAAGACGAGGTGGTTTGAGAATGCATATAGAGGGATTCATTGGCTAAACGACCTTCGAAGGTTGATGCAATTATCTACATGTACAAGCCAAATATGCATTTCCTGTCTATTCAGAATATGGACAGCAAACGCCCACAAAAGAGGGATCTAAGACAGCTCTTTTGATATGTGCCACGTCTTCTCATCATACACAATCTTGCATTTCATTGGTGTGCAACGTTAAATCATTTCTCATCACAAAAACGGATACAATCAGGCCTGTTTAAATCGACGCGATAGGAACGTGTTTCGCCCAATTAGACCAATGCTCATCCATGTGCCTTGATTGTCAGGTATTTCAGCCGATGTCCACGCCAACCGGCCCTCGTGTACATTGGAGGAACTGGCTCGATACGGGATTTAGGATGCGAATGGGGATATAGGTGTGCTAGCTAGCTTATGTACTACATAAGGGTCTACTAGACGGTTGCAGAGATATAATTTGAGGCTGACTGATTATATTATTTCCCTTGGAAAATGATCCAGGATCTTGAGATCTAGTTGCAGGGTTACGATGAGAAAGGTGGAGTGTCCATTGAATCTTCAAGTCTGGCGGCAGCTGTGTGAAATTTTACCATTTTTACTGGAACAGCATGAATAAGTGATGGCCATGCTCAGGGATGATATGTTTTTGGTTCTAAGAACGATGATGGACATTTTGATGTAAATTCGTGATTTGCGTTTTGCCGCGATCTGGGTCCCTTACAAGTCGATGCATCGCTCTTTTCGTCTGTAATTACAAGTGTTTATGAGCTGCAATCCACCTATCGTTGCTGATCCTCGCAAGGATGGTGGCAGCATAAAATGACCGTATTTTGGTTGACTCAAACTATCACAATAAGAAATGGGTAATGTTCCCTTAAATGCAAGAAGAGTCTTTGCATTTTGCGGCTGCGTTGACAACACCCATGAAGTTGGAACTTCCCCTGGGCACTTTTTATTGTCTAACCGACTACTTGATGCCATGGTTGACGATGGGTGCAATAATAGAGTCATGCAATTCTCATACGCATGTGCTCTCCCACGCCTTGTGGTAAGACGTGAATTTAGAATTGTCGGGGCTGACAATTTGAGTTCAGTGGTGGTACGTTGGAACAATAAGGGACAGCACATGAAATCCAGCACTGCTTTCAACAGTTTTTCTTGCAGCGGATTAACGCATTCGCCATCACATGGTGCTCATTTTCGCTTGTCCGATACTTAGCAACTTGTTGCGCAGTGTCCATCGAAAATGAAGCAGCGCACACATGCGTATACGAAAAATACCGCCCCGCGATTGATGAGCGCAGCGCAGCCATCATCCGAAGAAGTAAACTTGTCAACACTGATGTAAATAAGAGGAATTCACAAAAATCTTGGACAATCATGCAATCAACACAATCATGCACCCAAGCACAGATTTCGCTCGAGCAGCAACGGCTTGCGTGGTCCTGCGAAGAGAAAAGTATACCGCGAAAAGTAAATGAATGATCAAATCAACGCTGCCATTGCAGGCAGGAGTGGAACTTCAATTTGGCGATGCGCATTTGTGAGCATGATTTTGAGACAGTGTTAGCTGCAGGCAATATGTGCAGACATTTCTCCAAGTTGTGCTATCACTCATGAAACATAGTGCATGCATGCGTCGATTGATTCAAATCTTGTAAATCATAGCTCTTGGTGCGTCAGAACCGGCAATGTTGGTGTACGCATAAGGCTGTACGATTCATGTGAGAGCTTCCCCAAGCATCCACTTGGATGCTGTGGATACTGTGCACAGGTCACATATTGAAAGGCCTCTGCAAGTTCAAGCCTGACTCCTTCCAACGCAGCTGCTGTGCGCCGCTGCGGCGACAACACTCGTGCTGTGAGAGGCATGCTTGCTCCGTGCAGCCGTTGGAGGCCGGTGTAAGATAGAGATACACATTGGAGGAGTCGGCGAAAGGGCAGTGTTGAACACCAGCACAACTTATGTTGCGTGCGTTTCAGCGCCGTTGGGTGGCACAGGTCGAGCCAATCTGGGATCCCTCGTGGTTGACTGTCCAGGCGATTGCCATGCACTTGGATTGCGGTTATGGAGACTGCGGATGCAGGTAAAGTTAAAGTTGGCCATTTCCAGGCCATAAATGACATGGCAAATGTCTCCATCAACTTCATTTTCCCAGCATCTACCGGCAATATTGCCAGCAGCATCGACTGACCACCATTAGTTACATCCTCAAAAGCATATTACATCTGAAGACAGCGGCAGCATGAGAAGCGCTCAAGAAGCGACAATCCGACCAGAACTGTACAAGATCAATCCGCTCAGCAATCAGAATTCCGGAACCAGTTCCAATGAACAGTGTCACTACCCTTCATGACCAACTACGCATCCACGTGCAAGGTCCCGTCCGACTTTGACGCCCAGCATGGGATAACGACATCCTCTCACACGCCCACAAGCCGTCAAGCGACCAGTCCGACATCCAAACACCGTCCAAGACCCCAAAACGGCAAAAGCGCACAGCCGCGCTTCCCTGCAATCTGACCGTCCTGCACAGCGCACCCCGCCTCTCACTCCCACTGCCCAGCAGCTGATTGGCGGTTTCCCAGCAGCCATGACTGCGACGCGATTTCGCCAAGTCGAAAGTTGGCGTTTCCTCGTCGCCCAGTGGCTCGCCCTGGGCGACCTCTGGCTCTCGAGATGGTACCTCGAGAGGTCTGACTGTCCCCCTGGCTACTGGAGCTTCGGGCTTACTGTGATCCTGCCATTCAGCGAGGAAGACGCTCAGTGGCTGCATCACCAGCGAGAGCACGGGGAAGAATCGCTGCGGTATAGGCTGCAGGAGGAGGCGCGCGAGGCGTACTACCGCACCGTGTCAACTCAACTTACGTCAGGACATGTGCCTGGGCCAGGGGAGAAGCCGGACTGGAATCCTGACTACAAGCCGGAGGCCATGTACCGCCCCTGGGCACTCCAGGTGCACCCCCATCCAACACGACCGTACACTGGCATGGGGACGCAGGCGTTCCGTCAACGTATTGCGGCGATGATCGAACGCGAAGGTGGACGGATCCAGGCTTGGCGCGGCGCGGAGCTCAACTTTTTTTATCGCCAGGTACATGTGAGCCTTGACATCAGTGTACCGCACTCCGATGATCGCTGCTGGCGGATGGAGGGTGGGGGCGTCACTCGCCGTGAGTATGCGGCCACGCATCCGTCCAGCGCCTCCGAGGTATTCCCACGCGATCGAAAGGACTTCGGGATTCAGACGGAGCCAAATGCGGCCGTACTGCCCTCCGCCGCCTTCGCGGAAGCCAGCGCGCTCGTGGCTCGACGCCTCAATGCGGGCAAGGAACCGTATACAGCCGTGGAGCTGCGCGCGGAGGAGCGGGCCTGGCGGAGGGCCATCCGACGTCAGCGACGCGAGGCGAGGCGACAGGGGCAAGTCCACGATGACGTCATGGAAGAAGCGCCCGCTGGTGGACCAGCCGCTGTACCGGCAACCCTCGGCACGACCGCGATGACGACACCAACCCTGCCACCTGGTTTTGATGGGACACACAACGAGAGGGCGATGACGCCATCGTTCCCGCCAGGATTCGGGGGCTAAGGGGCACGGACTACGGAAAGTTGGTAGACGAGCCAGCGATCGTGACAGGACGGTGCCCGGGCTGGCGGATGACGCGACGACTGGAGGCCGCCTGGAGCCAGCTGGCGCGGCTGGAGCTGTCCAAGAGAATCTCTGGCGAGGGAGGAGTGTGAGAGGGTCTGGCTGGCATGCGATTGTACGGGACGGACTGTAGCGGAAGGAGATACTGATTGGGTCTTTTCTTGTCCAGTGGTGTGAACGGACTTGGAGAGGTGACGAGAGGGGGTGAACCCATGTGCAACAGCTGTATCGGACAAACGATTCTGTAATAAAAAGCCGCGGGGAGTCTGTCCCGACAGCTCTCCGGCAGGCCCCTGTGTGACAAAGAGTGTCCCAGCCGCCTGTACCTCCCCGCCGTCGCACCACAGCCCCCCGCCAGGCTCGGCCACCGCTGGCCTTGCCCCCTCACGTTACCCGAGAGTACGTGAGCCGGCCTAAGGAGCCTCGGGGCCCTGTGGTGTACCGCGCACTCACGCCGAGTGCTGGTGAGACGTTTGTGGGATCCGGAGTGACTGAGGGCGGCGCATTACGCAAGGCGGGCGCCGTCGCTGGTGCTGGAGTGCCGTAGCACCCTACGGGAGTGCGGATCGGCCGGTACGCGCAACGAGTGGACGCGGGGAGGACGTTGCGTCGTACGGAACTGGTGGAGGCCTCTGCGGTGAGGTGCGCGATGACTATGAGCTTTCCGGGATCGCCCGTGGAGGGGGCTGCCGTCATGGCGGCGTTGGCTGGCGCTGTCGGACGGGGTGTGAGGTTCCTGGGCGCTGGCATCCAGTGGATTGGGGACTTCTTGGTGACCCTACTCGGGTGGCTGGCCTGGATGCTGAATATTGATGAGACGAAGACGAATTCCATTATAGGAGCGGTCAGAATGGTTTACAATGGCCTGGCCCTCCTCATTTTGTTCAACATGACTGCCGCCATTTTCTGCGCAATGGGGCAACTTCTGCATGGTTTCGGAGCCGAGGTAGGCTCGCTGGGAAGGGATCTGATGCTGCATGGAAGGACGCGGAGGCGCAGATCTGCGTGGACCAAGAGGCTCCCATTCTGGT
The DNA here is from genome assembly GCA_905146915.1 of Ostreobium quekettii. NCBI lineage: Eukaryota > Viridiplantae > Chlorophyta > Ulvophyceae > Bryopsidales > Ostreobiaceae > Ostreobium > Ostreobium quekettii. Next base: position 55,787 of record CAJHUC010000927.1, on the reverse strand, counting down.
TCATGTTTTTAGTTATCATGGGAATGGCTACGGAGGTGACTGCATGGTCAATGTATGAAGTACCTGCGGCAAAGGAGGCATCGAAAGCTGAAAAGAACCATCTGTACACTGCCCAGAAAGGGGCACTGGTCCATCAGTCTGTCTGGGATCGCATGGCGTCTTTTTGGTGGGAGAGGCTGGTAAGAAACGACGATGACGTGGAAATGGATTTGCCTCCCAGTCCGCCAGAAGGCTATGGACAAGATTTCAAGAGCTGTGGGACAATTCGATGCAGTTTCTATGCACTCCAGGATCAGGCGATTGATTTGCTGATTGATGCCATCACGAATCCAAGGAAGATGTTTGAAAGGATACAGGATGCTGGAGTGTACGTCCTGGAGCATGGCCTACCGTGGTGGAACGAGATCCTGGGTATATTGATCCTATGGGGTTTGATCAATCTTTCGTCAACGATATGGATGCGGATTGAAGACATTTTCCATGCGATATACCGATGTGGATGCGCTTTTTTCCAGTCGCCGGTTTTTATTCTGTTTGGAAGATGGAAGGCTACTATCAAAGAGATGTGTGACGAGGGAAAGGATTCAGAGGATAAGAAGGACGACAAGAAGAAGGGAAACAAGAAACAAACTACTATGGTGAAAACTGGTGGGAAAAGTGTGAGAAAGGAGAAGGAGGGAGCTGGAGAAGTCAGTAGTTCTGACCAAAGTGGCGATGAAGAGAAGCCAAGGAAGAGCAAGCAACGAAAGGAGAAGAAGCAGGAGAAGGAACAGGAATCCCAGCAAACGGCTGCAATCAAGGAGCAACCCGCAACAGCTGTCAAACTGGATGATGAGCGAATCTCGGAAATGATAGCCGAAGGCGTCAAGAAGGCTCTACAGAACCAAGAAGCAACTGCAAGAAGGAGCAGGGCACCTACTCCCTACAAACGGCTGTGGTGCGATTTCTGCAAGAGTCCAACACATGACATTGAGTCATGTGCTACAAAGCAGCGGATTGAGCGATATAACCGGACTAAGGAAAGAGCCCAGAACGAGCCATCAACATCAGAGGACAAGGGGAAGGAGGTGGCCAAGGTGTCGTACATCGATCAAGGCAGTACAACGACCACTTTACTCTATACTCCAGCAGAGGTGGATGGACATCATTTTTGGCGCTGCATGATTGATACGGGAAGTGAAGTTAACGTCATGCCTCTTCGAGAAGCTGTCAGGAGAGGGATTGCCCATAATCCAGGGGCTATTACACAAATTATCGGCTTCAATGGCGCTGCGTCACCAGTCGTAGGCGTCGCAACCTGCCAGCTCAGGGTGTCACCCTGTACAGAACAAATCAAGACTGAATTCCTGGTGACAAACGGAGTTTCTGGTGGGCCCATCCTGGGCTTCCCAGCCCTCAACAAATTGGGGCTAATAGTGGACTGTGCACAACGCGAAATCAGTGAGAGGACATCCGGGAAGGTGGTCAGATGCGCAGCCACAACGAAGCGCCCAAAAAACTAGTGTTGTCAGCAGCTGTCCAGGAAGCTGCTGGAAACGACAACAAAGAAACAAGGAAAGGGGTGCAGCTGCAGGGCACCTGGACCTGGGGAGAAGGAGCTGCACTACTGGAGCAACTGTGGAGTTTAGAAGGATCACAGGGGATCAGTATACATACCCCTGAACTGGTGTCTATTCTGCGCGGGAAAGCTGTTTATTTGTCGCCGCAGCAGTACACTCGTGTGTACTTGCCGTACAAGATTACAACCCATGGTGGAGTGTCCTTGGCGGTAGCATTGCAGCGACCGGGTCTGATTGCAGGCATTTCAGTGACTAAAGGGGGAATGATCCGCCTGAACATCTTGAATACTACGGGGGAAACCGTATGTCTAACTCCAAAGACAGTCATGGTGGTAGTACGTGCAAAGCAAGTACAAATAAAGCACCTGGGAAAAGAGATAAAAATAGTACATCAGATCAAGGGGGATGCTGATGCTTTTGGTGATAGGTTACGGGATGAGGTGATGCTAATGTACCCTGAAGTAGGGAACCTTTCAGAACATCCCGTCAACGCAGCTATGGCGAAGCTGGTTGTGAAAGCTACCGAAGTTACATGGAAGCAACCATCAGAACGGGGCAGCCGTACTCAGTACATTGTGGAAGAAGTTGCTGACCGAAGGAAGGTTCAGGACCAGTTGGATGCTTATGTACAGAGAGGATATCTCAAGGAAGCCTCGGTGGCAGATGACCTGTACTTAAGCCCGCTGCTTCCTATCCGGAAGCCCAACGGGATGTTCCGTTTTACCAACGATTTCCGAAAGCTAAATAGCTATTTTCCGTCAGGAACCGGTACAACCCAAGTGGACGTTTGGAGGAAAATGTGGGAAATGAACCCAAAATGGCGCTATTTCTGTAAAATAGACTTGAAGGACGGGTTTTTTGGGGTGCCGGTGGATGACGAGTTATCGAAGCTTTTCGGGTTCAGTTTTGGTACACGGAGGTACCGTTGGGTTAGGCTACCCCAGGGTTGGAAGTGGAGTTCCGTTTTCTTTGGGGAAAGGGTAGCAGAAATTTTGTATAATACATTCTGCCCTCAGTACAGTGATGATGTACTGGTGGGAGCTGAAACCCTTGAGGAACTCCGGGAAAAGGTGATATTGGTATTTTCCAGGTTTGCCCATTACGGAGTAAAAGTGAACTTTCAGAAGGTGGTGTGGTGTAGTGAGTCCATCACCTTCCTGGGACATGAAATTAGTAATGGGCACTGGAGTTTTGAAAAATACCTACAGAAAAAAATGAAGGAGGTGGGAAAGGTGGAAAATATCAAACAACTAGAATCAGTTATTGGGGTCCTTTCTTATGCCAGGAGGTGTATAGTTGGCATAGAAAGGATTTTGGGCCCACTACGCGACATGCTCAGGGAGTGGAAGGCTGGCCCACTTTCTGATGCAAAAATAAGCGTTGTACAGGAAAAAATCAAGGCTGCCTTTCAGCTCGCCCTAGACAACATCAAATGGCTCATATTGCCAGGGGCGGAGGCAGACCGGTACATCTTCACACTGGAGTCTGACTGGAGCACAGGGCACAGTGGATATATGCTGTTTGTAGAACGAAATGGGGAAGAAAAATTGGTAGATATCGGGAGTAGATCAGTGAAAGCAGCAACTTCGTCATATCTGGGTGAGCTGGAAGCAATTGTGTGGGCCTGCAAACGTACCAAGGCGTTTAGGGGAGCCGTACCGCTAGTAGTGAGGACCGATAGCCATGCAATCTTTGATAGGTTCAAATCCGGGTATCTACATGACAGCGACATTAGAGCCTACCGAAAATGGGGGTGGCTTGTTGCTAATGAACCCGGGTTTACTTTAGAGTTCATGGCTGGTTCTCAGAACACGGGAGCGGACCTTTTGAGCAGGCCCAATGGCGAAAGCTTCCATGTCAGACTCGGAAGGAGGGGGGAAAGTTGCAGCTGCAGTATGACTACCAAGAATCAACCACGAAACTACTCCATCAGCAGATCTACCACAACAAGCAGATCCTTTGAAGTGTTTCTGGAGCCAGTAGGACTGGGTGTACATACAAACCGTCAGTCAGCAATGACAGAGGAAGAAAGGCTGAGTAAACTACGGCAGTTGGCATGGAATGAGCACTGTGACGGACACTGGGGACCGTTTAAAGTACAGTATGCCCTTAGACAAAAGGGCCATGCTGTACCATGGTCAATAATTAAGCAAATGTGCTCTCAGTGTGAAATTTGTGCGCTATATAGGCCATTGACTGCCCGAAGGGGGTTTGGACAGCCCCCGGTATCACTCAAGCCAGGTCACACTATTTTTGTGGATATAGTGGGACCGTTTCCGGAGGAGGACGGTTTGGAGTACATACAGTGTGTAGTAGACTCAGCATCAAGGGTGATAGATGCTGTAGCTATAGCTAGTACAGATAGTGGGGAGGCAATACGTGCCTTAGAGCGTTGGAAGGCATTCCATGGCCCATTTGGTGTCTTGGTGTCTGACAACGCCAGTACATATCAAAGTGACCAGTTTCGGAGATGGTGCAAGGGCAATGGTGTAATGCACCTGTTTATAGCTCCCTACCGCCACGAAAGTATTGGCGTAGTGGAGCGGTGCAATCGAACCGTTGTACATCAGCTTGGGAAACGGGTTCTAGCTACAGGTGGCACATGGACAACCGAATTAGACTGGGTTGTTCAGAATATAAATAGGTCAGTACATGCAACTGCTGGAATGACGCCGAATGAGCTGTGGGGAGCTGACTATAAGGTCAGACTGGAAGCCCATCAAAAGATGGCCAAGGCGAGGGATCGGGCCAATCAGAACCTCAGAGTTTTCTCGGAGAATCTGCAGGTTGGCGATACTGTCCTTGTCTACGATTTCAGTCGCCTCAAGAGGCAGCGAAACAAGTTGATGAAGCGTTGGGCTGGCCCCTACAAACTGGTTGAGAAGCTTCCCGGCAGCCTCTGGAGGGCTCAGGAGCGAATACGCGACAAGCCGGGCCGGAAGAAGATCCTCGTGTTCCACGAGAACTTCATACAGAAGTTTGACGACGACGAACACGTATGGTGACCCAGCCGGACGACCAGTATTTCGGAGTAGGAGCGCAGTTCAGCGTGGGAGTGCCCATGTTAAAGTTGGCCATTTCCAGGCCATAAATGACATGGCAAATGTCTCCATCAACTTCATTTTCCCAGCATCTACCGGCAATATTGCCAGCAGCATCGACTGACCACCATTAGTTACATCCTCAAAAGCATATTACATCTGAAGACAGCGGCAGCATGAGAAGCGCTCAAGAAGCGACAATCCGACCAGAACTGTACAAGATCAATCCGCTCAGCAATCAGAATTCCGGAACCAGTTCCAATGAACAGTGTCACTACCCTTCATGACCAACTACGCATCCACGTGCAAGGTCCCGTCCGACTTTGACGCCCAGCATGGGATAACGACATCCTCTCACACGCCCACAAGCCGTCAAGCGACCAGTCCGACATCCAAACACCGTCCAAGACCCCAAAACGGCAAAAGCGCACAGCCGCGCTTCCCTGCAATCTGACCGTCCTGCACAGCGCACCCCGCCTCTCACTCCCACTGCCCAGCAGCTGATTGGCGGTTTCCCAGCAGCCATGACTGCGACGCGATTTCGCCAAGTCGAAAGTTGGCGTTTCCTCGTCGCCCAGTGGCTCGCCCTGGGCGACCTCTGGCTCTCGAGATGGTACCTCGAGAGGTCTGACTGTCCCCCTGGCTACTGGAGCTTCGGGCTTACTGTGATCCTGCCATTCAGCGAGGAAGACGCTCAGTGGCTGCATCACCAGCGAGAGCACGGGGAAGAATCGCTGCGGTATAGGCTGCAGGAGGAGGCGCGCGAGGCGTACTACCGCACCGTGTCAACTCAACTTACGTCAGGACATGTGCCTGGGCCAGGGGAGAAGCCGGACTGGAATCCTGACTACAAGCCGGAGGCCATGTACCGCCCCTGGGCACTCCAGGTGCACCCCCATCCAACACGACCGTACACCGGCATGGGGACGCAGGCGTTCCGTCAACGTATTGCGGCGATGATCGAACGCGAAGGTGGACGGATCCAGGCTTGGCGCGGCGCAGAGCTCAACTTTTTTTATCGCCAGGTACATGTGAGCCTTGACATCAGTGTACCGCACTCCGATGATCGCTGCTGGCGGATGGAGGGTGGAGGCGTCACTCGCCGTGAGTATGCGGCCACGCATCCGTCCAGCGCCTCCGAGGTATTCCCACGCGATCGAAAGGACTTCGGGATTCAGACGGAGCCAAATGCGGCCGTACTGCCCTCCGCCGCCTTCGCGGAAGCCAGCGCGCTCGTGGCTCGACGCCTCAATGCGGGCAAGGAACCGTATACAGCCGTGGAGCTGCGCGCGGAGGAGCGGGCCTGGCGGAGGGCCATCCGACGTCAGCGACGCGAGGCGAGGCGACAGGGGCAAGTCCACGATGACGTCATGGAAGAAGCGCCCGCTGGTGGACCAGCCGCTGTACCGGCAACCCTCGGCACGACCGCGATGACGACACCAACCCTGCCACCTGGTTTTGATGGGACACACAACGAGAGGACGATGACGCCATCGTTCCCGCCAGGATTCGGGGGCTGAGGGGCACGGACTACGGAAAGTTGGTAGACGAGCCAGCGATCGTGACAGGACGGTGCCCGGGCTGGCGGATGACGCGACGACTGGAGGCCGCCTGGAGCCAGCTGGCGCAGCTGGAGCTGTCCAAGAGAATCTCTGGCGAGGGAGGAGTGTGAGAGGGTCTGGCTGGCATGCGATTGTACGGGACGGACTGTAGCGGAAGGAGATACTGATTGGGTCTTTTCTTGTCCAGTGGTGTGAACGGACTTGGAGAGGTGACGAGAGGGGGTGAACCCATGTGCAACAGCTGTATCGGACAAACGATTCTGTAATAAAAAGCCGCGGGGAGTCTGTCCCGACAGCTCTCCGGCAGGCCCCTGTGTGACAAAGAGTGTCCCAGCCGCCTGTACCTCCCCGCCGTCGCACCACAGCCCCCCGCCAGGCTCGGCCACCGCTGGCCTTGCCCCCTCACGTTACCCGAGAGTACGTGAGCCGGCCTAAGGAGCCTCGGGGTCCTGTGGTGTACCGCGCACTCACGCCGAGTGCTGGTGAGACGTTTGTGGGATCCGGAGTGACTGAGGGCGGCGCATTACGCAAGGCGGGCGCCGTCGCTGGTGCTGGAGTGCCGTAGCACCCTACGGGAGTGCGGATCGGCCGGTACGCGCAACGAGTGGACGCGGTGAGGACGTTGCGTCGTACGGAACTGGTGGAGGCCTCTGCGGTGAGGTGCGCGATGACTATGAGCTTTCCGGGATCACCCGTGGAAGGGGCTGCCGTCATGGCGGCGTTGGCTGGCGCTGTCGGACGGGGTGTGAGGTTCCTGGGCGCTGGCATCCAGTGGATTGGGGACTTCTTGGTGACCCTACTCGGGTGGCTGGCCTGGATGCTGAATATTGATGAGACGAAGACGAATTCCATTATAGGAGTGGTCAGAATGGTTTACAATGGCCTGGCCCTCCTCATTTTGTTCAACATGACTGCCGCCATTTTCTGCGCAATGGGGCAACTTCTGCATGGTTTCGGAGCCGAGGTAAGCTCGCTGGGAAGGGATCTGATACTGCATGGAAGGACGCGGAGGCGCAGATCTGCGTGGACCAAGAGGCTCCCATTCTGGTTCATGTTTTTAGTTATCATGGGAATGGCTACGGAGGCGACTGCATGGTCAATGTATGAAGTACCTGCGGCAAAGGAGGCATCGAGAGCTGAAAAGAACCATCTGTACACTGCCCAGAAAGGGGCACTGGTCCATCAGTCTGTCTGGGATCGCATGGCGTCTTTTTGGTGGGAGAGGCTGGTAAGAAACGACGATGACGTGGAAATGGATTTGCCTCCCAGTCCGCCAGAAGGCTATGGACAAGATTTCAAGAGCTGTGGGACAATTCGATGCAGTTTCTATGCACTCCAGGATCAGGCGATTGATTTGCTGATTGATGCCATCACGAATCCAAGGAAGATGTTTGAAAGGATACAGGATGCTGGAGTGTACGTCCTGGAGCATGGCCTACCGTGGTGGAACGAGATCCTGGGTATATTGATCCTATGGGGTTTGATCAATCTTTCGTCAATGATATGGATGCGGATTGAAGACATTTTTCATGCGATATACCGATGTGGATGCGCTTTTTTCCAGTCGCCGGTTTTTATTCTGTTTGGAAGATGGAAGGCTACGATCAAAGAGATGTGTGACGAAGGAAAGGAGTCAGAGGATAAGAAGGACGACAAGAAGAAGGGAAACAAGAAACAAACTACTATGGTGAAAACTGGTGGGAAAAGTGTGAGAAAGGAGAAGGTGGGAGCTGGAGAAGTCAGTAGTTCTGACCAAAGTAGCGATGGAGAGAAGCCAAGGAGAAGCAAGCAACAAAGGGAGAAAAAGCTGGAGAAGGAGCAAGAGGATCAGCAAACGGCTGCAATCAAGGAGCAACCCGCAGCAGCTGTCAAACTGGATGATGAGCGAATCTCGGAAATGATAGCCGAAGGCGTCAAGAAGGCTCTACAGAACCAAGAAGCAACTGCAAGAAGGAGCAGGGCACCTACTCCCTACAAACGGCTGTGGTGCGATTTCTGCAAGAGTCCGACACATGACATCGAGTCATGTGCTACAAAGCAGCGGATTGAGCGATATAACCGGACTAAGGAAAGAGCCCAGAACGAGCCATCAACATCAGAGGACAAGGGGAAGGAGGTGGCCAAGGTGTCGTACATCGATCAAGGCAGTACAACGACCACTTTACTCTATACTCCAGCAGAGGTGGATGGACATCATTTTCGGCGCTGCATGATTGATACGGGAAGTGAAGTTAACGTCATGCCTCTTCGAGAAGCTGTCAGGAGAGGGATTGCCCATAATCCAGGGGCTATTACACAAATTATCGGCTTCAATGGCGCTGCATCACCAGTCGTAGGCGTCGCAACCTGCCAGCTCAGGGTGTCACCCTGTACAGAACAAATCAAGACTGAATTCCTGGTGACAAACGGAGTTTCTGGTGGGCCCATCCTGGGCTTCCCAGCCCTCAACAAATTGGGGCTAATAGTGGACTGTGCACAACGCGAAATCAGTGAGAGGACATCCGGGAAGGTGGTCAGATGCGCAGCCACAACGAAGCGCCCAAAAAACTAGTGTTGTCAGCAGCTGTCCAGGAAGCTGCTGGAAACGACAACAAAGAAACAAGGAAAGGGGTGCAGCTGCAGGGCACCTGGACCTGGGGAGAAGGAGCTGCACTACTGGAGCAACTGTGGAGTTTAGAAGGATCACAGGGGATCAGTATACATACCCCTGAACTGGTGTCTATTCTGAGCGGGAAAGCTGTTTATTTGTCGCCGCAGCAGTACACTCGTGTGTACTTGCCGTACAAGATTACAACCCATGGTGGAGTGTCCTTGGCGGTAGCATTGCAGCAACCGGGTCTGATTGCAGGCATTTCAGTGACTAAAGGGGGAATGATCCGCCTGAACATCTTGAATACTACGGGGGAAACCGTATGTCTAACTCCAAAGACAGTCATGGTGGTAGTACGTGCAAAGCAAGTACAAATAAAGCACCTGGGAAAAGAGATAAAAATAGTACATCAGATCAAGGGGGATGCTGATGCTTTTGGTGATAGGTTACGGGATGAGGTGATGCTAATGTACCCTGAAGTAGGGAACCTTTCAGAACATCCCGTCAACGCAGCTATGGCGAAGCTGGTTGTGAAAGCTACCGAAGTTACATGGAAGCAACCATCAGAACGGGGCAGCCGTACTCAGTACATTGTGGAAGAAGTTGCTGACCGAAGGAAGGTTCAGGACCAGTTGGATGCTTATGTACAGAGAGGATATCTCAAGGAAGCCTCGGTGGCAGATGACCTGTACTTAAGCCCGCTGCTTCCTATCCGGAAGCCCAACGGGATGTTCCGTTTTACCAACGATTTCCGAAAGCTAAATAGCTATTTTCCGTCAGGAACCGGTACAACCCAAGTGGACGTTTGGAGGAAAATGTGGGAAATGAACCCAAAATGGCGCTATTTCTGTAAAATAGACTTGAAGGACGGGTTTTTTGGGGTGCCGGTGGATGACGAGTTATCGAAGCTTTTCGGGTTCAGTTTTGGTACACGGAGGTACCGTTGGGTTAGGCTACCCCAGGGTTGGAAGTGGAGTTCCGTTTTCTTTGGGGAAAGGGTAGCAGAAATTTTGTATAATACATTCTGCCCTCAGTACAGTGATGATGTACTGGTGGGAGCTGAAACCCTTGAGGAACTCCGGGAAAAGGTGATATTGGTATTTTCCAGGTTTGCCCATTACGGAGTAAAAGTGAACTTTCAGAAGGTGGTGTGGTGTAGTGAGTCCATCACCTTCCTGGGACATGAAATTAGTAATGGGCACTGGAGTTTTGAAAAATACCTACAGAAAAAAATGAAGGAGGTGGGAAAGGTGGAAAATATCAAACAACTAGAATCAGTTATTGGGGTCCTTTCTTATGCCAGGAGGTGTATAGTTGGCATAGAAAGGATTTTGGGCCCACTACGCGACATGCTCAGGGAGTGGAAGGCTGGCCCACTTTCTGATGCAAAAATAAGCGTTGTACAGGAAAAAATCAAGGCTGCCTTTCAGCTCGCCCTAGACAACATCAAATGGCTCATATTGCCAGGGGCGGAGGCAGACCGGTACATCTTCACACTGGAGTCTGACTGGAGCACAGGACATAGTGGATATATGCTGTTTGTAGAACGAAATGGGGAAGAAAAATTGGTAGATATCGGGAGTAGATCAGTAAAAGCAGCAACTTCGTCATATCTGGGTGAGCTGGAAGCAATTGTGTGGGCCTGCAAACGTACCAAGGCGTTTAGAGGAGCCGTACCGCTAGTAGTGAGGACCGACAGCCATGCAATCTTTGATAGGTTCAAATCCGGGTATCTACATGACAGCGACATTAGAGCCTACCAAAAATGGGGGTGGCTTGTTGCTAATGAACCCGGGTTTACTTTAGAGTTCATGGCTGGTTCTCAGAACACGGGAGCGGACCTTTTGAGCAGGCCCAATGGCGAAAGCTTCCATGTCAGACTCAGAAGGAGAGGGGAAAGTTGCAGCTGCAGTATGACTACCAAGAATCAACCACAAAACTACTCCATCAGCAGATCTACCACAACCAGCAGATCCTTTGAAGTGTTTCTGGGGCCAGTAGGACTGGGTGTACATACAAACCGTCAGTCAGCAATGACAGAGGAAGAAAGGCTGAGTAAACTACGGCAGTTGGCCTGGAATGAGCACTGTGATGGACACTGGGGACCGTTTAAAGTACAGTATGCCCTTAGACAAAAGGGCCATTCTGTACCATGGTCAATAATTAAGCAAATGTGCTCTCAGTGTGAGATCTGTGCGCTATATAGGCCATTGATTGCCCGAAGGGGGTTTGGACAGCCCCCGGTATCACTCAAGCCAGGTCACACTATTTTTGTGGATATAGTGGGACCGTTTCCGGAGGAAGATGGGTTGGAGTACATACAGTGTGTAGTAGATTCAGCATCAAGGGTGATAGATGCTGTAGCTATAGCTAGTACGGATAGTGGGGAGGCAATACGTGCCTTAGAGCGTTGGAAGGCATTCCATGGCCCATTTGGTGTCTTGGTGTCTGACAACGCCAGTACATACCAAAGCGACCAGTTTCGGAGATGGTGCAAGGGCAATGGCGTAATGCACCTGTTTATAGCTCCCTACCGCCACGAAAGTATTGGCGTAGTGGAGCGGTGCAATCGAACCGTTGTACATCAGCTTGGGAAACGGGTTCTAGCTACGGGTGGCACATGGACAACCGAATTAGACTGGGTTGTTCAGAATATAAATAGGTCAGTACATGCAACTGCTGGAATGACGCCGAATGAGCTGTGGGGAGCTAACTACAAGGTCAGACTGGAAGCCCATCAAAAGATGGCCAAGGCGAGGGATCGGGCCAATCAGAACCTCAGAGTTTTCTCGGAGAATCTGCAGGTTGGCGATACTGTCCTTGTCTACGATTTCAGTCGCCTCAAGAGGCAGCGAAACAAGTTGATGAAGCGTTGGGCTGGCCCCTACAAACTGGTTGAGAAGCTTCCCGGCAGCCTCTGGAGGGCTCAGGAGCGAATACGCGACAAGCCGGGCCGGAAGAAGATCCTCGTGTTCCACGAGAACTTCATACAGAAGTTTGACGACGACGAACACGTATGGTGACCCAGCCGGACGACCAGTATTTCGGAGTAGGAGCGCAGTTCAGCGTGGGAGTGCCCATGTTAAAGTTGGCCATTTCCAGGCCATAAATGACATGGCAAATGTCTCCATCAACTTCATTTTCCCAGCATCTACCGGCAATATTGCCAGCAGCATCGACTGACCACCATTAGTTACATCCTCAAAAGCATATTACATCTGAAGACAGCGGCAGCATGAGAAGCGCTCAAGAAGCGACAATCCGACCAGAACTGTACAAGATCAATCCGCTCAGCAATCAGAATTCCGGAACCAGTTCCAATGAACAGTGTCACTACCCTTCATGACCAACTACGCATCCACGTGCAAGGTCCCGTCCGACTTTGACGCCCAGCATGGGATAACGATATCCTCTCACACGCCCACAAGCCGTCAAGCGACCAGTCCGACATCCAAACACCGTCCAAGACCCCAAAACGGCAAAAGCGCACAGCCGCGCTTCCCTGCAATCTGACCGTCCTGCACAGCGCACCCCGCCTCTCACTCCCACTGCCCAGCAGCTGATTGGCGGTTTCCCAGCAGCCATGACTGCGACGCGATTTCGCCAAGTCGAAAGTTGGCGTTTCCTCGTCGCCCAGTGGCTCGCCCTGGGCGACCTCTGGCTCTCGAGATGGTACCTCGAGAGGTCTGACTGTCCCCCTGGCTACTGGAGCTTCGGGCTTACTGTGATCCTGCCATTCAGTGAGGAAGACGCTCAGTGGCTGCATCACCAGCGAGAGCACGGGGAAGAATCGCTGCGGTATAGGCTGCAGGAGGAGACGCGCGAGGCGTACTACCGCACCGTGTCAACTCAACTTACGTCAGGACATGTGCCTGGGCCAGGGGAGAAGCCGGACTGGAATCCTGACTACAAGCCGGAGGCCATGTACCGCCCCTGGGCACTCCAGGTGCACCCCCATCCAACACGACCGTACACCGGCATGGGGACGCAGGCGTTCTGTCAACGTATTGCGGCGATGATCGAACGCGAAGGTGGACGGATCCAGGCTTGGCGCGGCGCGGAGCTCAACTTTTTTTATCGCCAGGTACATGTGAGCCTTGACATCAGTGTACCGCACTCCAATGATCGCTGCTGGCGGATGGAGGGTGGGGGCGTCACTCGCCGTGAGTATGCGGCCACGCATCCGTCCAGCGCCTCCGAGGTATTCCCACGCGATCGAAAGGACTTCGGGATTCAGACGGAGCCAAATGCGGCCGTACTGCCCTCCGCCGCCCTCGCGGAAGCCAGCGCGCTCGTGGCTCGACGCCTCAATGCGGGCAAGGAACCGTATACAGCCGTGGAGCTGCGCGCGGAGGAGCGGGCCTGGCGGAGGGCCATCCGACGTCAGCGACGCGAGGCGAGGCGACAAAGCAAGTCCACGCATGACGCCATGGAAGAAGCGCCCGTGACCAATTGGCCGTATTCCGCAACCTCGGCACGCACTGCTGGCGATCTACACCAACCCCGCCACCCGGCTTGATGGACACACAACGAGAGGCGATGACGCCATCGCCCCGCCAGATTCGGGTCAGGGGCACGGACTACGGAAAGTTGGTAGACGCAGCCACGGGATCGTGATGCCGTGACGATGCCCGGTCATGGATGACGCCGACGACCGAGGCCGCCGGATACCGGCGCCGATGGAGCTGCCCAAGAGAATCTCTCGCGAGGGAGGGGAGGTGAGAGGGTCTGGCCGGGTATGCGATTAGAAATGGACGGATCAGAAGCGGAAGGAGATAATCGATTGGGTCTTTTCTTTGTCCGCCAAGCAGGTGAACGACTTGAGAGGTGGACGAGAGGGGTGAAACCCATGCGCAACAAATGTGACGGACAAACGATTTCTGTAATAAATAGCCGCGGGGAGTCTGTCCTGACAGCTCTCCGGCAGGCCCCTGTGTGACAAAGAGTGTCCCAGCCGCCTGTACCTCCCCGCCGTCGCACCACAGCCCCCCGCCAGGCTCGGCCACCGCTGGCCTTGCCCCCTCACGTTACCCGAGAGTACGTGAGCCGGCCTAAGGAGCCTCGGGGCCCTGTGGTGTACCGCGCACTCACGCCGAGTGCTGGTGAGACGTTTGTGGGATCCGGAGTGATTGAGGGCGGCGCATTACGCAAGGCGGGCGCCGTCGCTGGTGCTGGAGTGCCGTAGCACCCTACGGGAGTGCGGATCGGCCGGTACGCGCAACGAGTGGACGCGGTGAGGACGTTGCGTCGTGCGGAACTGGTGGAGGCCTCTGCGGTGAGGTGCGCGATGACTATGAGCTTTCCGGGATCGCCCGTGGAAGGGGCTGCCGTCATGGCGGCGTTGGCTGGCGCTGTCGGACGAGGTGTGAGGTTCCTGGGCGCTGGCATCCAGTGGATTGGGGACTTCTTGGTGACCCTACTCGGGTGGCTGGCCTGGATGCTGAATATTGATGAGACGAAGACGAATTCCATTATAGGAGCGGTCAGAATGGTTTACAATGGCCTGGCCCTCCTCATTTTGTTCAACATGACTGCCGCCATTTTCTGCGCAATGGGGCAACTTCTGCAATCCACGGAAGGCCGCCATCACGAAAAGGCACTTGAGGAAACACACACCCGCAACCCCAGGCGCGCTGCCTAGTCGCGTCCGCAGTTGTGGAGCTGGCAAAATGTACCCAACGGTGCATCGCTCTCGTCCCCGTTATACCATGTTAAATGCAGCGTACGTCACAGTGTGGTTACGGAAACGCTTCAAGGTCGCTGCTGGAGCACTGTAACGCGGGGTGAACTGTCTGGGCAGATCCGTGTGGTCCGTGTTCAACCTAAACCTAGAACAACAGTACACAATCCGCCTTCCGTCCACTGGCCCAGAGCGTGATCAGGCCACAGTCTTCAGCGAGCCCACGGCACTAATTGGCTGGCGGGAGGGTGGTGCGCCACCCTGCCACCTGTCCAACTCTGAGGCTGGTCGCACCTTCCGCCGGGGCGACGCCGCGATGCCCTACGCCCTGGCGCCCTCCAAGCTGGCGACCTGCGTGGTTAGTACCTCGCGCGTCGATTGCACCGGGCCTCCCGCTCTGCCGCGCCTCCGCCACCAGCTGTCAGACTTCTCGTCAACGCACACCTCTGGGCCGCTGGGGTGCAATAGAGGATGCCGCGTATTCGCGTTTGTTTCTGCCTGTTGGATGATCGAAGCAGCGAAAGCGGATCTCGACGGTTATTGGTGGGAAGATGCGTTGAGCCTGCCCGCGGATGGATGGCAGGTTAAGGAATCCGTTCCAAGGCGCAACCGGGGGA
Organism: Ostreobium quekettii; assembly: GCA_905146915.1. NCBI lineage: Eukaryota > Viridiplantae > Chlorophyta > Ulvophyceae > Bryopsidales > Ostreobiaceae > Ostreobium > Ostreobium quekettii. The sequence continues at coordinate 40,738 of CAJHUC010000927.1, read as the reverse complement.
CAGCGCGGCAAGACTTGTGGCAGAGGTCGTTTCTGGCAGGTGTGTGGGCCTGGGTGACAAAGGAAAGGAAGCGCACGCGGCTGCGTCGCCTGTCGCGATCACGGCGTTGGCATCGTGGATCTCGAGTTGCTCTTCCTGGCACGAGAGCTTTCCTGCATTCTTGGCACGAAAGAACGTGCACGCTACCTGTCGTTATAGATCCAGAACACGTGCCACCCTGCCCTGACCAGAGAGAGACAAATCGTTTGCTGCTGCGCAAGACATTTCGTGTCGATGCCAAGTGTGGACCTGTACATCTGAGAGGTTGATACGCACTGCTGTATATGTGTTTCCTGCCTGAATTTAACTCATCTGCATGAAACAGGCAGGCCTGTTGTGCCCAGTTTCAGGGCGTGTAGAGGTGTGGAGGTGCACAAATCTATTCAAAATGGTGCGAAATGGATGGCCGCACAGTGGTTAGATAACAGGTAATGTCTGTGTTACTGTGTGCTGTTGATCACTGGATTCCTCAACACAACTTTTTGTTGCACATTAGCGCGGCCTTCTGCCTTTCAGTATTGCTGTTGTCCTTGGCATTTTCAATGATCCAGGTGGGTTATTAAGGTACGTGCCTCATTTCCACTAAGGAATGCATCACTGTGGAATTTGTAGGATTTCGATTGACCAGTGTGGTAGACATTCAGGTACTAGGCACTTGTGGGGTGCATCGTTGGGTATTGATGCATGGCCATTTGCCAATTTGCCTGCAAGGGCCACACGATTCTGCCATGTTAACATCAAATACCCATGATTCAGATTGAGAACATTGATGATTTGACATCAAGATTTTGAATTTATTTTGGTAAATGTGTTTAGAATGTATGTTATGTGTCAACAGGGCAGAATTGAAGGTGCCTGTCAGCCTTGCTGAGTGCTGGGAACTGTGGCAGGACAGGACGCTCATGCCACAGTGGATGCCCTGGATCACCAGCGTTGAGGTACAAACTGCCACTGAAACGAATCCACTCAGTTTAACCAAGCAAATTAGTGGGGCACACAGTTAGAACAGCAATGTAGTTGAGTTGAAACTCTTCAATAATTGATGGCTGCATTGAATTGCAACTGAAGTGCCTTGGAATTCCTTCTGTAATTTTTCAGCACAAAGCTGAGTGCACGTAGATGTTGGCAATGAATACAATACGATGCAGAATTAGAGTATGCCACCATGACAGGAGGCAGAGAGTTTGCCAGCTCAGAACCTGCTGCTCAACAGCTGATTCTGGTGCTTGAGATTGATCATGCTGGTGTTGTTCAGCTCTCGCACACCTGCAACAGCAGTTCCTGTGTGCAGTTGGTGCTCTTGCTAGTCTTGGACAACGTTGTTTTCCAATTGCATGCAAAACGTATGTTAGCTACCTTGATTCCAGTGAACTCTGACTCATTTCCCAGTGTTGGTTGAGCTCAAACCCAAAAGGTGTTGCTGCTAGGTTCTCGATGAAGATCCAGCGCTGTCTCGTTGGACTCTATCCACAGAACAATTCAATCGCACTTGGGAGTTCAGCTGGTTGGCCAGGAATTTGACAGCCATTCCGTATCAAAAGGTGAGTTTTGATTGTATGTTACCACACATGTGGGTGCTGCTGACTGAAGTGCAGTGGATGTGCTTGCCTTTTAGTTGTCCTCCACTCTGAATTGCTGTTTTGCAGAAGACCATTTGTTGCTTTGATCATAAAGCCCCTGGCTTGATCACACATTGAGTTCATTGTACTTTCAGTCTCACAGTCGTATTCTGCAAGGCTGCGGCTCTGACGATCATCGCACTCTGAACTAACCAGTCTGCAATGCCTCTGGAGCAGATTCATTGGCGTTCCGAACCTGGGCCCTCCACGGGCCTCATAGACCTCAGCAACAGGTACGATTCCTTGTTATGGCATCTTTTTGGTAATCCTGGCATGGCTGCACTAAAGCAGGTCATTTACGACTGCACATTGCTTTGCCTCGTGGAAGAGCTTTCTTTTGCATAATACTGACATTCCCTAGTACGTACGGAACATGTCAGTATCGGGGTGGGATTTCTTGCTCACCTCATATCGAGTGGACATTTTACTGGCAGTAGCTGGTGTGTTCTCCATTTCCACTTGTTTGTGTCAAAGACAAACTTGCCATTTGCTTTGTCAGAGACGAGGTGGACTCTTGCTGCTTGCTGTTTGTATTCGTGCTCTGTGTTTGTCATGTATTTTGATGTTTGTTATATTATATATGCAGAACTTGTATTTCTTTGCTTATGCAGGGGACAGGTCAGGTTCTATCCTGGGCCAGATAACTCGTGCTCTGTCAGCATGACTGTATCCTATGAGGTACCTGATGTGCTGGTGCCGTTTGCCAACGTAAGCAGCTGAACTTTTCCCAAAAGCCTGGATCGTGTCTTCAATCGAACGAACCTCTCTTGGCGGTTTCATCTTCAAGATTGCTTTTGTTTCACTGTGGAAGATGCATGTGTTGTCACGAAGGACCCGAGTGGGGTCTGGGAAGACGGCTGTGTAGAAAATTAGGGAATTTGTGTGCAGTATTTTGTGCAATGCTTCTTGATTGACAAAATGATTCTAGGATGTACAGGAGAAATTGCTTTTGAAGAGGGATGCTGTTGGCTCAGTGCACCTAAGAATCGTATGGCAGTTGCGTGTAAGCGCTGCCCTGCCAGCTCTCACATGTGTGAGCCGCCAAATTTGCGCAACTGCGTTTGGCTGCGTTGCTTGGATGTACAGCAGCCCATTGTGGCCCATGTCATGCACATTGCACAGAGAAAGGAATCCGGAACAGCACAACAGCTATGCCCTGACCGGCCTCGGGTGTTGAGCAGGCGCAGGTGTCGTTGCCCTTCGCGGCAGAGCTGGCAGTTGATATCACGTTCGGGCATGTTGGACATTTCCCCATTCTCCCACACGTCCTACGACTCCATGTTCCTGCTGCTTGTGCTGCTCGTCATTACACGCCTTTCCTCGTGCACTGGGAAATTGCTGCATATCCATGACAGTGTGGAAAGAGGCTGAAGCATCTGTCTAACGAGAGTTGGTGGCTGTAGTTCACACTTCCTACTTAAGGTAATCTGCTTTTCCGCCAGGTGCTGACGCCAATCGTGGAGAACATCCTGCTGGAGGACCTGAAGCGTTTCTCTGCCTATGCTCAAAAACGGCAAAAATCACCTGCCCAATCCTCATGACATCGCTCCAGCCCAGCCTTCCTGCAACTAAGCACCAGTGGCTGTTGTTGCTGCGACTGGGGACTTGCCATTTGGTAAAGGTCCCCCTCTTAGCGTGGGCAGTTAAACGTGCTCACAGCGCGTGCTCGTCCAATTTCAGGCATGGTTGAATGCAGGTATGCTCGAGATCATCATTGTTGGGAGCATTGGGGCAAGATAGACCACTGAAAGCAGAGCGTGGTACAGACATGTGTTGCGAGAGTGGACTTGCTTTTCTGCACACTGCGCAGTCATGACCAGGGCTGTCTAAATTCTTTGGGGCCACGCAACTCTCGAAATGTAGAGAATGTGGGAGGAAAAAGAGGAATGGTGTTCATCAGACTGCACTCTTCTTTTAAGTTTTGGCAAATAGTGTGCTAAGGTGCAATTGCACTGTGGAAGCGATTTTAGAGTAAGCGGATGCTTTGCACTGATGGGCTTTTTGTGCCCGTGCGGACTGAACCAGTGGCTGCCAAGGGCCCTGTGTATGCACAAGGATCAAGCATTGGACAGGACAGGGGGCGAGAACACGTTGCAGCACCGACAGTGCGAGAAACGAGCTTGTTGATGTGGTTGAGGTCGCATGCACAACAAAGGATTGCCTGACGGGTCCCTGTTGTTTGATGCAAAAGGAACCACACAGCTTGCGCAGGCGACCAACAGCAACACCACCAGTATTGGCCACCGCCTAGTGGCAAGTCCTAGACGCCAAATTGGGTGGTGACATTTGGTGGTCTTCGTCGTGTGCTCACACTCCGAATGATTGTTTGCCCAGCCACCAACGAACCTGCAAGAACTGGAACTGGGTTTGGCAATCAGCATTTGTAGTCCTAGCGCAGCATCCCCACAGTTCATTATATGCATCTGGGCTGTTGTTCGAGGCCCCTCAAGGCATGCAGAAACAAACGCACTCCTGGAAATTCGTTGGGCTAGTAGCCACCTGTCGGCCCAAATCCTCGCATCTTGCGCCTCAAGTTCACCCAACCTTGTGTTTGTCTATTCGATGACCACAGTGGCAACAACATAAGCGTCAACCACAGGTGTCGACATGGTGACGTTGAATGCTGCTGGCTAAGATAATGCTGAGATCCCATCATTGCGCAACTGCTGACAGAACCAGAGAAAATCCGCCAAATTCAGGTACAAATGACTTGCAAGGCACCGTGGTACAAGCCACAATTTGAAAACGAGCCACAGTTCGACCAACACATGCGCCGATAGAGCTCAGAGCACCCAGACTCAGACCCCAAGGCGGCACCAAAAACCACACAAATCCGCCCACTCCAATTCCTCATGCTGAGACACTTGTGCGCAGAGTCTAAACTGTGGACCATCGCAGTGCAGCACTGCCATGGCCCAGCCACGTCCAGTGGTCGCTGGCCACAACTTGGCGCAGTGCTCTCAACAACTCTTGGATACTGCCTGCTGATTCAGCGCTGCACTTAGATGCTGCCAGCGGTGGTGCAGCATGCCCTACCACAGAGCAGGGACCACCAGTGGACATGTCACATCCATCAATGGCACTGCACTGGCTGCATGGAGAGTAGGTGCTAAAGTGAAAGACCAGTGGCCCACAGAGCGATCAATTTGCAGCCCTTTCACACCAGTCCACTCCATTTTGCTCCATCTCTTCATGCATCTGCTCTGCTGTACTGCATCCCACCTCCGCTTCCCACCTCTCCATCCCAAATGTGCTAATTGACAGGGGACCATGCTTTGCCACTGCCTCAAGACTCACGTCCATGCCCGCCAGCACCTAGCATGCCGATGTCCTTTCCCTGGCCTGATGCGCACTTGTTCTCATGCACTTTGTACACAGAATCCGTTGCAATCTAAAGGGCAGTCTCAGAATGATCCCTATTCAGGGGCCAAATGCATCACAGCGTCTGTCTCTTTCCAAGAACTGCTGCAAAGGCATCTCCAACGGTAGGGTCTGATACGTTGTAACAAGCACTGGATGCCCGCTTGATGTCTATCTTTTTGCCCAAATGGCCTGTCTCTATCCAAGAACTGCTGCATTGGCTCAACCAACAGTGGCGGTCCGATGTGTTCGAACAAGCACTAGACGCTTGCTTGCTGTCTGCCCTTTGCTGTCCGTCCTTTTGCCCATCTGTCTGGCCGTCTCTTCAACGAGAGTCCCTCTTGCCCTCCACCTCCCAGTGGAGTCCCCTTGCCATCGGAGCTGCCCTATGCCGCATGCTTCCCATACCGCACACCAGAATCCCCGCACAATCTCCCGCAGCGTTGACAAGAGCCCCCAAACAAACCCTGCTCATGCCCGCTCTCCTCTCCTCCCGCACGTCCTCCCTCCCACACACAAGCTCATCATCACCTCCAGGGGGCGCCAAGAGGCAGCATCAACACTCTCCCTCAAGGGCATCCAAATCATCCACGCCTCCAGGCGGCGCGAAGATGCCTTGTAGATGCGTGTACGGCGTGTATGCCATGTATGGCAGCCACGCCAAGCTGCATCAGTAGTCTCCATCGAGGGCATCCAGCACAGCGAAGGCATCCTCGTCCCACGGGTTCACTCCCTGCTCTGCCAGCATCTGCACCTCCTCGTCCGTGAACCCCCCGTTCCGGCCGCGTTCCTGGATCTCCCGGTCGGCGGCCGCCCACGCCTCGGGATCCCCCAGCGAGCAGCCGCGGCGCAGCAGCTCGCTGCCCACCACCGACCGCACCACGTCGTCGCTCAGGCCCAGCTGGCGCATCGTCGCCATCAAATCCTCGTCCAGGGCCCCCACCGGGTCCACCCCTTCGGGCAAAATGGGACAGCCAGGATCCTCGCCATGGTGACGAGCAAAAACGGAAACGTGGTTAGGCGACCCAGGTTCTAATGCCAGTGGCGCATCTGCGACTGCCGGTGCTTCATGGGCATTAGACGCTGCAACCCGGTCGTGCGCCTTCAGCAGCCCCACCAGGATCTGCATCGTCGCCTCCTCGCCGTTCACGTCCCCCAGGTATGCCAGCGCGCCGGCCCCCACCCGCCCCACCGCCACCGCGCACATGTCGCCGTCGATCGCCTCCCCAGCCATGGATGGCACCAGCGAGTGCGTCCTTGCGCACGGGGCCGGCGCGTACACCTTCTCCTCCACCGGCACGCGCGACAGCATGCACGCTTTGACGTTGCAGCGGCGCGGCAGGCGCTCCGCGGTTCGCCGGTTGGGCATCCACCCCAATGGGCGACCCACATTGAGGTCGTGGTCCGTCCTTCTGTAGAAATCCCCCTCCATCGTCCAGGACTTCCCGAACCAGTTCTGAAACACCTTGAGCAGGCGCGGCCTTCCCTCCCCCGCCGCGAACGCCAGCAGGCCTCCCGCATTCACCCAATCAATAAGCGCCCTGCGCCATGCCGCGTCCGCCACGAACGGCCTCGAGGATTTGATGTCGTCCGTGAGCATGATCGCCGAGACTACGATCGCGCCGTAGCGACCGGATCGCAGCGCCTGGGTGGCGCTCGAGGGGGAGAATGCGATCACGTCGCACGGCCAGCCCGGGCCGCGCAGCGCAGGGAGGAGCCGGTCGCGGATGAGCCAGTCATCGTCGGTGGGGAAGAGGCCCAGGCCGCCGAGGATGAGGACGCGGTGCCCCGTGGTGGGCGAGGGGGACGGGGGCGCGGAGGGCTGGGCTGGCCGCGGGGCCCGGCCCCTGTTCTTGGCTCTCCTGCCCATGGAAGGTGTCGTTCGGGGCCGAGGCGGGGCCAAACACCCTCAAGCAGGGCAGCTGGGAAGCCTTGACCACGGCAGGGGACCGATCCTGAAATGGCGGGAAATTTGTGACGGGTGTGTGATGCGTTGGGATATTCATCATCAAGGTTTCTGGCGGATCGAGGCCGTCAGTAGGTGGGCGTGGAAGTTGCATGGGTTGTCCGACAACTTCCGAATGCAGCATATGAATTGCGCATTGGGGTATAAGGACGTCTAATGTATACTTCCTCAGTCCCATGTTTAATGGTAGTTATGAGCCGTAGCCTCGGAAAACCCTCCAGTTCACCCCAGGTTTCCACCAAAATTTGCCGCGATTTTTTTGGTTTGAGTATGGTTTGTGCTCCCAAAAATTTTGTGTTAACTGGCTGAGCGTTTAGTCCGCAGTGTCATCGTCAGAATTCGCCACTCGGCCGAAAATTCGTGGATTTTTCAAGGTGGCCCAGAAACTGCCCGTTTTCCCGGTTTTTGTTTCATGCTGACAAGGACTGGCATGTTGTTCCGATGGCGGCTTGGCTGGCTCTCAAAGGATTGGCTTGCGGTCTTCCCATTTCTGACATATTTTGGTACTACTTGGGAACAAGATTTACCCCCCCATTTTTGTTGTTTTCCGTAACTGCAATTCAATCTTGGACGAGAGGAAGGAATACTTGTTCGTGCCTCCACTGACAAGATGGCATCAGAGTCCCGAAAAACGTGTGTCTCCCACCGTTGGCCATTATCGGGGGGTTGTCAGCTTGCAGCTCCGACTCACCCTTCAAGTTCTTTTTCACAACGGGGGGTGAAGATGCACGCGGGCGGAAGTGAAGCGCTAATGTACGCGCTGACGGGAGACAGCTGGGGGTGAGTGTGTGTACGTGGCAGGTACGAGTTTGGGGGAATGAGAGCGAACGGGTTTGCACCTACCGTGCACTCGCTGCTGCAGTTGTGCTCCGCGGCTTGCAAATCACCGGCGTCGTGTCGAGGGCGGCGCGGTGGCCTGCCCCTCGGCAGACGGTGTGGTTGGGAACCGACGGAGCGCTGGCCAGAGTGGCGGTAGGTATGAATGGGGACGAATGCGCGACTTGCACTTGCGCCAAACGGCGATGAGCGCGCAGCAGGATTGGGGAGTATTGGATCTTGATGCCCAGATTACACGCCGCGAGTCCTTTAGCAAGCTTTTCGAGGGCGAGACACGCACCTTTTGTGTTGCGATTCCGAGACCGTTGTGTACCTCAACCTGGAACGACTCGGCTACGCAACTCGCGATCGAGGACGGCATTGACGTGCGCCATTCCGGACCGCGAGCAAATTGAGCAGGAGCAGAATTGCTGGAAGGGCTTTGTGAATTGGCTAACTGCGGACCAAGGTGTTCCGCTGCAGTCAGCAGTGGTGCATTTCACGTCATCTGGTGCCTTTCCCCTCAGCAGCATTCGGTTGGCCGGGTAATGGATTATTCACCACATAAGGGCGTCACAAGCTGGTGGTTGACTGCTGTCGTTTGGGGATCATTGGCTGCACAGAATATATTTTGACACGACACGATGCCGTCCAAGACATTGCTTCCTCCAGCCAAGGATGTGGAAGAAGGGCCCTACGATCTGAAGACTCTTGACGCTCCCGTCATGCGGGGCGTCAAGCTCAAGCTGTTTGTCACCTTGGCTGTTGAGAGCCCCCTGTTTGCGTTAGTGAAGCGTGCGCTGTTCAAAAAGAGCGGACTTCCCCAGGTGTGCTGCATTCTCAGATTGAGTTCTTCCTTACCTGGCCTGAGTTTCAGATCCATTGCAGGAGCAAAAGCACGAGTCTGGCTTGCTAGGAAGGATGGGACTGTCATGGCGACAGTGATTTGATCTTGTTGGGACTGTTATCCTTGGCCGTTGACATCACTGAACAAACAACTGTTGTTTTAGTTGCATCAATTGGTGGGGCATACTGCAGAAATTTGGACCTGGACACAAGCACATATTGATTTTATCATGATGGTACACAGTGCACCTAGAGTTGGCTTTAAGAAGTGACATGGCCATGGTGAGAGTAGGTGCTTGTGGTCTCGCTTTCTATTATGCATTCAAAACTCATCTGAAAAAACTGATCTGCCAACTGATCCCATCCCTGTGAATATGTCTCAACAATCAGCGAGATGCCGAATGTCAAATTCAGTTTACCCGTCTCATCTGCTAAACCTGGCCTTTGCCGCATAGGTTCTCAACGATGTTGACATTCCTGAGCTACCAAAATTCTTTCCAGAGCCCTTGTTTCCCCAAGGGGAATATCAGGCCACTCCTACTTTGGCACCAACTAGCACGCCCAAAGAGAAGTTGAATTTTGCGCTCAAAAGTGTGACCTCCGACTTCTTCACACCAAGTGGACCTCTTGCCACTACACCAAGGCCAACAGTGAGGGTCTACCATAAGGCTTACAAGGAAGGTGATATAAGTACTGATGCACGATACTCAGGATTTTTACATTCCGATCAATGGTTGTGGCAGCAAAAGCGGTTCAGCAGTTTCCACTGTGGTCTGTCAGATGTGGTGTGTCATGCACCTGAATATTATGACCTGATAATGGCCATTCAACACAATTGATGTGAGCACAGCTGGGAATCCTTTGGTTTGATTGATGCAGGATCATCCTCAAAATGCTGCATTGGCATTCTGTTTGCATAGGAACAGAAATAGCTGTCAAAGTCCTTGCCGGGATAAGTCAAGCGCATACACTGTTGCCATCTATTTGCTTCTGTTGTTGGCCGATGGCAGCCATCGTGTCTTGTGGTGTCTTTTGAACCTCGGCTGAGCGGTGGCACTGTTGACAGGGCTGTCAACGCCTACCCAGGTTGCGAACAACATCATCAAATTTCTGAAGGATCGGGACCTGCACTGGCTGATCGCATATGACGAGAAAGACATTCTATTGCAGGCTGAGGCAGCAACAAAGCGTTACAGCGAAGGCCAGCCACTGTCAGTGTTGGATGGGGTGCCATTCGCTGTGAAGGACACCGTGGATGCGGCGCCATACCGGACAACCTGTGGGACAGCCTACTATGGCACATGGTAACCAGGAGCTGCAGGATGTCACTAGCAATTGTGAATGTCCACATGCACAGTCCTGCATCAAGGCACAAAGGCATCTCAGTGCAGGATAATGCTGTCTTTGCTTGACACCTTGTAAATGCAGCCTCCTTGTGATGTGGGACTGGCATTGGTGGCTTTCAAATACGAGCCAACAGTTGTATGCATGTAGAATATTGAAAGGTCATGCAGGCCATGCTGCATGCTGATTCCTTATATTTTCAACTTTATAGCTTGTACATCTTGAACGAAAGCAAGACCCTGCTACTTGTCAGAGTAGATGCCCGAAACACAACCTGAATCTCCTTCTTTTCACCAGACGATCGCTCACACAATGCCATGAAGCAATAGCAAACACAGCCGTGAAACACTGACTCCGCTGTGCAGACCATGAGTTTCTGTCATGTCCTAAATGCAGGCGGGAACCGGGCAAGGAATTCCAGATTGTGACGTCTCTGAAGTCCCTGGGGGCAGTGCTCCTTGGAAAAACCAACATGAATGAGATCGGTTTGGGTGTGACTGGCATCAACACTGTCCATGGGACCCCTGTGAATCCATGGGCTGAAGGTCACTGCTGTGGGGGCTCTTCTTCTGGGTCTGGAGCGGTCGTTGGGTCAGGGCTGTGTCCCATTGCCATAGGTGAGGGACCCTGCGATCTGTCCAAAGTGGATCCCTGATATTGCACGAGCCCTTCCAATTGTAGAGCAATGGGTTGATCGAATATTTACGCCTGTTCTTCAAAGTAGGCACCAACTTTACAGGGAGTGTAAATCCAACATTGAATAGTAGATTGCACTATGTTGCCAGCTTCTGTCAATCGCTGGAGAATACGAGCTTGTTGAGTCGACGCTCGCATTTCGAGTGGTTCATTTGCTGGCTGTTTCACCAGGTGGGCCTGTGCATGCCTTCCTGTTTCGGGATTTCTATGCTGTGGTTCCAATTGAGCACTCTTCATGACCAGTTATTGAGTTCGGAAGCAAGAGGAGTGCTGACTTGTTTAGTTGATTGAGTGTGAATTCGACCATGTCCGTGCATGTAGAATTGCATGACATGGTATATTTCTTTTTCGGGACCAATGATGTGCTATGGCAGTCGGTACTCTGCCTGAATGACTGGTGTTGTTCCTGGCTAAAATTGTTTGCATACATTCCTATTCCTTTTATTTGCATCTCTACTTTGCTGCTCTTCCACTGTGTATTGCAGGTCACTGCAGGCCACTGGGAAGTTGTGGCAAGATAGTTGTACATGTCATATGCCCTGCTCACAAGGAACGTAGTCTTGAAGGTACGATTGACACGGTTCTGTGTGGGTGCGCATTGATGGCAGCGTCTGATGGAGGCGGCTCTCTACGCGTTCCGTCGTCTTTCTGTGGAGCTGTGACTCTCATGGCATCGCGTGGGCGTTTGAGCCATGAGGGCACCTGCGCCCTGGACTTCACTGTGGCAGAATATGGTCCGGTTGCTGGTAAGGGTTCCATAACTATTGTCGCACCTGGCTCACCAGGCTCCCTTTCAATGCCAAAACATGGGTTTACTTCATCCGGGTCAACAATGATGACGTGTGCCCACATTCACAAGGTGATGAAGTGGGAATTTGCGGCCTAAAATTGATCGCACAGAATGGCATGCAGCAAATGAAAATTTCAACAGGTGTTGGGATGAGCTTATGTGTAGTTTCAACTGTGGACGAGAAGCGAAGGTGAGGGGCATGCCGTGGTTTCGCCTGCCTGTTCTGTCTTTTCTTGAATGCGTTAATGCGCTTGACATATGCAAAGGATGCCTGATCCTACGTTTCGACACAGGCTGTGTTGATGATGCCATGATCACGTACTCCTTGCTGTGCGATGTGCCATCCACTCCCCCCATTGCACTGCCGGAGAGGCCTCCTGCTGGACCACAAAATGGCAAGCCACTGCGAGGACTGACCATGGGAATCTATTGGCAGGTACTGAGGGGGCGAAGCATACCGAGCACGATTCCCACTGAACAACAAGTCGAGCCGAACTTGTCTATGGGGAAATGATAAACAATAATTGGATGTCCCTGTGCTTATCATCACCTGTGAGTTGCATGGGCCCTGTTTGTCATGTCTTTTTGGCACGTGCAGTCTATGGCATTCATGCATGTTGCTTTGAAGGCTTGTGGTGGTTGTATTGTTGTGATCACATCACACGGTAATCCATCTAACATGGAGACGGTAAGTAAAGGTGGCAGCATGTACGTGCGTAAGAGATCCTTTGCAGCCATGTGGGTGTCTTCTTTGTCCTGCCGCTGCTGTACAGCGGGTAAAGGAATGAAAGGAGGAGGCACCATATGGAATTATCTTCCCAGCATGTGCTAGCAAAGTTTGAATGTGTGCAGAGCCTGGCATCTCAGCCCTTGCAGGGGCCAAACATGATCAACCAGTGTTGTGCGTGTGTCCTCAGTGCTGCTTGACACATGTCTAGTCGGATTAAGCCTGCAGTTTTTTTCTGCAATTGACCTCATTCCATGGTGCACTCAGTGGAACTGGGCAACCGTACGATGCGTATTTGACGCATGTATCAACCATACCCAACACAGATGTTCCCAAATAGGCACAAAAAAAAATCGCGTCGTTTCCAGGACAGGCCTGTTAAGTACTGATACCGGGGGAATTTGGCTGACGACAACAGCACAATGGGGGTCCCGCATCGCTTTCGATGCAGTTGGGTGTCGATCGTTCTTGTTTGCGAGGATGAAGTGCTTCAATAACACGCTACTTAGTGTTCCCTAACGATTGAAGGGGGCGCAGGACACACAACAAGGTCACGGATGGCTTGTGAACAACATCGCCGTTGTTCACAAAAGTGCGGGTGATGGAAGAAACGACAGGATTTGGAGGACGTCTAGTCGCTAATTGCGGCTTTTGGGTGTCCAGTGGTTCAACGATGCCAACAGCAGCGTGGTCGAGGTTTGCACCAGGGCCGTGCGCCTCCTGGAGGAGCTGGGTGTGTCGCTTAAGGCCATCAACATCCCCGACCTGGAGCTCCTGCGTGTGGCCCACACATGCACCATCGCCTCCGAAATGGCACAAGCCTTCAACAGGGCGTACAACGGCAGGAAGTGGAGGAGCCGGATGAACAATGACATCAGGGTGAGCCTTGGCATTGCCAGGGCCTTCACAGCTAAAGACTACGTACAGGCTCAGGTAACAAGGCACCATCTTCGCAAATTTGTATGTTGTCCAGACATGTTGCCGTTGTGTTTTGAACCATTCTGCGTCGGAAAAATTTGCCGCTACTCTTTTTGATGCGCATTTTGGTTTTCAGAGCGTTACTTTTATTAGTTTCACGTTGCTCCGCGTAATTAAAAAGCGTTATTTGTTTCATTGCTTTCTCCGCAAAAAGGGGCCAATCGCTACCTTACTATGCAGAAGGGTGTAAAACCCAATGTTTGGAAACCAACGGGTATTCAAAATTGGCCAATGCGTCAAGCCGTCGACATTACTATAGAACTTGCCTTCAAGGACATTGGGTAGGGCTGCTGAGACACAGTATGCTGGAAATTATGCAGCGCTTGTGATGCTGTCTTGGTCAGACTGGGAAATGAAGTCTGGATCGAAGCAGTGTGTTATCTCGCCAACTGGTGAGTGTGGCCCGCACCGCTGTGTGCTAGAATGTGCAAATCGTGAGGGAGAACGCATGGCAAATTGCGTTTCAGATTACTACAACAAATGCATTCACTGTATTGAAATGTAAGAAAGCAATCGCCTTGAGGCTTCCACGACAGCTCATCCATTGGCAGACAGTGCATTGGATTGAAGTTTGCTCTCAAGAGCATGGCGACGATTCGCACGGGCAGGTCTCTCCACCCAACAAATATCAAACAAATCGCACAACAATCTCTTAACTTTGTCAGCAATATAGTGCATTTGCAACACCTCCTATTGCCACCCCTATTGGTAGAGAACAGTGCACTGCATGGTGTCCGTGATACATAGCGGATCTCTGCAATGAAGAGGTAAGTGCAAAGTGGCTTGAAATGGAGGTCAGTGACTGTGTGAGCATGCAAAGCCATGAGCCAGCGCGGGGGCGAAATGGGTAGGACTGGACCGACCATTCCTCATATGCTATCCTTCCCTTGTGTGCAGAGAATTTTCCATAAAATTGAAGTGATACCCGCATTCCTTATTCGCCAGCGGGTCTCGCGTTTCCGAATTCGCCAATCGGGTTTGGATGCTGATGCACCGGGATCAGGCGGATAGAAATAGAGACATCCATAGAGGGCAGAGAAAGCAATCAAAGCGAATTGGATGGATTTTGGCGAATGTGCGGTTGTCTATCATTAAAGCACAATTCGTTTGCTCCTTGCGTCAGAGAATACGCGGCAGGATGATGGTGCACTTCAAGCGCGTGTTGAGTGACGTCGACTTCTTGGTCACTCCTACCGTTCCCATAACTGCCCCGCCTGTGCACCCCACAGCCCTGAAGACAAACGAATCCAACGTGAAGCTTACGTCCACAATCATGCGCTTCATGGCGGCCGCGAATTTCTTGGGGCTGCCTGCAATGAGCCTGCCAGTTGGTCACGACGAAAAGCATCTGCCCATCGGGTGAGCATCGCCGCACCTTTTCGCGCCTGCATCCAAGAGCGACGGTCATATGCCATCAGCGAGTGTGCTGGGAATGACATTCAATGGCTCCCAAGCGGCGGCTGCGGGGCTAAAGCAGCGGCAATGAAAGGCTGGGGATTGGGGGCGGCGCGTGCTGGGGCGGATGCTCCTTGTTGCACTGAAATCTCATCATCATCCTTCATGCCATGAGTCTGTCGGAGCTCAAGTGCTTGGCAATGCATCTAGCTTTTACATTCTCTCGGTGGAATAATTCGTGGATGGGAATGGGCGATTCGCCATTTGCCCCCATATGCTTCAGCCAAATAGTTTCCTAATGCGGGTGTACGAAAATGAGAAGCCCTGTGTCAAGTGGGGTTTGCGAATGTACCGGAAGATCACACCCATGTACATCAGATGACCCTGTGTGATCGGGACAACCTAGTGCTGTGTTTATCGCGTTCCTCGTGCCATTTTCACTTACGACAAGTGTGTGCTTCACTAATTCAGGCTGCAATTGATGGGCAAGCACTGGTCGGAGGCGACACTGTTCAAGGCGGCGAACGCCTTGGAGATGTCTCTGAAGAGTGGCGGGGCGTCTCAAGGGCTGCGCCCAGAGTTTCTGTCGCTAGGGACGAATCCGTTGGCTGGACTTTAGGACTTTAGGCAAACCTTTCAGCGTCTGCTGTGGCTGCATTGGTCCTAAGCCGTTGCCATTGCACCCACACGAATGCGATGGACGCTTTGCAACTAGAGTGGCTGTGCTGGGCGTGTTGTTTATTGACGTGTGCGTTTTCAACATTTTGAGTGTGGCCCTCCTGCTACACCTATGTGCTGCTGCGCGGAGCTACATACGTACTCATGCTTCGACGCTTCTGGAATCCTGGATCGATATTCGTGCTAGCTGCAGGGGCCTGAGAATTATATTCACAAGTGTGACGAAGAGCTCTGGGCGCTGTGCTGTGCTGCAGCAGAGCGAGCTCCCCACGGCCGCACCATTGCGTGGCATGGGGCTGTACAGCCCTCGTTGATTACGCAAGCCTTCTTTAGAGCTTTAAGTATGTGCTCCGGAGGCAATCTACCTTGTGAACGCAAGGGCCTCTGTGGTTATTGTTAATCTCTGCTCCGCAATGCAGTGCACACGGCACCCATTTGCCGTCGTGCGCTTGGGCAGCGCATGGCTACAGCTCAGCTATGTCTTGGCGTACATCCATTGCAGTGACTGTGTTTGCGTCCTGGACACTTGATAAACGAAATCGCTGCGGTTTTGCGCTGTCGGAGGCAGGCAGGATCAAGGTGGTGGCCCCTGACTAGGGACTGTAGGCTTGAGTACCGTAGATCAGGGATGATAGCCCCCCCCCCCGCGTTGAGCACCAGGTCTGATGTCAGGAATGCGGGGGGCGCATTCTGGCATGCCCGCCGCGTTCCGCATCGAGTCGATGACTCAGTAGCGCCCCTCCGCGTCGTCACACTGGCCGGCGTAACTGAAGGAAAGCGTACCGGCGCCTGGCCAATTCAACGCATTACATAAGGCGCCATTCACGGCAGCAATCATACCCGTTCACATAAAAGTGACGGGACGCCGCAGCTCGCTGCAATACGCCACACATACCCCTGCCGCCAGATTGACTGGCAAAAACGGACGGGCGCCTGGCGAATGTAGCACATTACATAACGCTACGTAAGGTGCCAATCACAATGCAAACCAGAAGCAACGAATGACAGCTAATGGAACGTCGCATTGCACTACGCTGTGCCGGCCACCATGTCAATAGTACAGAGCTGCATGTGCAGTGCAGCATATATGTATGGAGGATTCGTAAGTACCATACTCCATGAAAGTATGGAGTTGGAGACTGAGAATCTTGGGGACATGTGTTTGATTGAAGGAGAAATATCATGGCACTGTTTAGTTAGAGTGGATTTTATAACATTGGGGTGATGGCACACGCATGAGATGTAAGAATGTGTGAGAAGGCTTTTGAACCTGCAATTTTATGTGATGCTGAAGCGACTAGTGCACACTGCACATCCCCACCCCACCCCCCACCCCGTGCACTATCTTGCACAACCCCGGCGTTCTGCAACACTGGCCATGTTCGATAACGCTGGGGGTGCTATCTAAAGGCCCCTGCACTATTCAATACTTCCTGCGCTATCCACCGCGATTTACAGTACATGGCAAGGGGTCACCGCCGAGCAAATTTGCTCCTTTAAAGGGACAACAGGAGTTCTCTCCCTTAGATCCAGTCCGTTCATCAATGTCTTTAAATGCAATTTCCAATGGCTCATCACCTCTATGCGTCCAGCTGTTAATAATACTCGATCGGTTCTAGTTGCAACGGTGCCTTGAGGACCAGCCGCGCGCAGCGGTTGTGGCTGGGGCACCACGGCGCTGGTCAGGCTCACGTGACGCTGACGTCACGCCTGGCCACAAAAAGGCCCTGACCCGGAGCACAAGCCAGAAGCGCGCAACAGCACCCTCGACATGTTTTTGTCTGCGTCACAGCGGGCAATGTTGGCGGACAGGTCGCTCCCGGCCTCTGACGAGGTCGAGGAAGGGGACTATCTCCTCAGGGCCCCCGCAAACCCGGTGTATCGCGGCCTGAAGCTCAAGCTCTTCATAAACCTGGTTGTAGAAGGCCCCCTGTTTCGGCTGTTTAGGGGCAACATTGCGAAACGGCTTGGAGTTCCACAGGTGCGCTGGCTGTTGTGCTTCCGAGCGGGTCGTGTCACGTCCCGAATGGTTGCAGTGATTTCGGAATGTGTTCAGGGAACTGTTGGGGGCTGACAGCGTGTGGGACCTGCGCCAATGGGCGCTCAATGCGGCTGCCGGTGTCTCAACAATGGTCTAAGCATTGGGAATGTGCCATTCAAG
Source organism: Ostreobium quekettii (assembly GCA_905146915.1). NCBI lineage: Eukaryota > Viridiplantae > Chlorophyta > Ulvophyceae > Bryopsidales > Ostreobiaceae > Ostreobium > Ostreobium quekettii. The sequence continues at coordinate 23,323 of CAJHUC010000927.1, read as the reverse complement.
ACGCATGAAACTCACCATGAAACGTGAGGAATGTCCATTGCGACCCTGATTTTCTCTCCTCTCCCAATTGAATAACATTGGAATCGAATTGAGCATTTGCCATTTTTCCAGTACTTGCCTTACCTCAGTCACAGAAAGTGCGAGAAGGGCAAAGCCTGCCAGCTGATAATGGCCATGGTCTGTAAGTCAAGCCGCTTGCTGCAAGCAGAGACAAGCATGCAAGTTAATGCAAATTGTGTGGACGGAATCATGGCCTCCAATGCCGCAAGCATGCTAGTGCACTGACCATTGAAATCACATCAATTTTTGAAGATTGCAGCCACATATTTGGCACAGGTTCGTCAAGGTACGTATTGGTTGTTACAGGTGCTGTCCAAAGTCGACATACCCGAGGCACCCATGTTTGTGCCAGAGCATTGGCCCCTTCCTGTTGATGTCGCTGGGACAGTGTCGGTTCCAGCATCTGCATCCCCCAAAGAAAGGCTGGAGGCAGCAATCGAAGTCATCCCAAACTTTTTAGAGTCTTCAGCTGCTGGCAGGTCTCCGCATAGACCTGGTCTGAGGGAATACCACAGGGCATACACAAAAGGTATTTCTTGTATAGAAACCAGTGTTAAACTAAGGACACATAACCTGGTATGTGTTCTTCAGCAGGCACAGTTTGTTTGGTTGGGTGCATTTTCGTTGGGAAAAGAATCCAAGGGCACTGGATTGCCCAGATTGTCTGGCAGATCGAAAATGGAGTTCTTGCTGCCACAAGTGTGCCCATGTACCTGCGGACTGAGCAGGGCAAAGGCGTCTTTGTCGAATTTCCACCTTGTGGTTTGACATGGAATGGACCTCTCTGAGCCAAGTGCCGCCAACCGCTCTCTATGAACTGTGCAGTGCAGCAAATATCTGGTTTTGGAGCGACATACCAATCACATTCATGGCTGGAAGACCTACTTACAGTTAGTGACATGTACCAGATCCTGGAGAAGAAATGCAAACCTTGGCCAAGAGGGATGCAACTTGTCACAATGTGATGAGCCCAAACAAGCATACCATCACCCAGATTTCTATTGAGACAGGGTGTGGCTCAATACAATTTTGAATTATCACCTCATGGCATCCAAACCTGTACATGCAACTGTGCCCACATTTTGTTTTCCTCTTCTAAAACTTGTCAACTGCCCAGTGTGTGTACAACTCTTTTGTACAACTTCTGGATCCTCAAAGAGAGAGGATCACATGGCACATGGAAGCTATCCCCCGCCTCAGCAGGATGTCTGAGACTCCTTTTCATGCTGCCATCGTGCAGAATCTCCAAGCACAGTAATTATTGTGGAATAGTAGGGTCGAGCACATGAACGGACCCGCTTCCTTTTCAACAGCACTATTGGGTGCATGTGGTGGCATAACGTCTCTCATTCTGTCACTGCAGTTACTGTTGTTAAAATTTGCACATTATGCCCTCTTCACTAAAGCACCATCCCAAATGTCCATGAAATTTTCGGTCATTTGCCTGTGCCATTAATTGGGAATCAAGACATGCAATCGTTTCATCCATCTTTTTGTTCATTCGTCACATTTTTCACTATATTTTCTATTGTTTCTTTTGTTTTTTCTGCTCCTACAAGGAACGTGCACACCGTGGGATGTGGCAAGCCGAATCGTCAAGTTTCTGAAATCCAAGCCCACGTATATTTTCATCTCATGGTCTGGAGATGATATCTTGAGACAAGCCCAGGAGTCGACACAGCGATACAAGGAGGGAAGACAATTGTCAGTCCTGGATGGTGTGCCATTCACCATCAAGGATTCGATCGATGCCATGCCTTATGAAACAACCGGCGGAACGCAGCACTTGCATTCATGGTATTCACTAGGGTCCAGGGCAGCAACTGATTGGCAACATCTCTGCCTGGTTGGTTTTTGAGAATGGCCACCTCATTGTACAACAAACCCAAGGATTGCAGTACCTGGATTGGAAAGTGGCATCCATGTGGTGCCCGGCGCCATGAGGTTACCATTTGTTCACTTGATGGTGCTCTTACCTTATTCAAATGCGGAAATAACCTTCTTCAAGGGTGTCATCCTTCAGTGTTGTCAGAATTTATTTGTCACAGTAGGGATTTCATTGCCAGATTCAGCATGTGCTGAATTGCTTTACAAGACTCAGTGTGCAGCTGTTGTGCAGGCGGAAACCTAAAGTTGATTCACCATGTGTGGCTACACTGAAATCGCTGGGTGCCATGCTCATTGGGAAAGCGAACATGCACGAGTTGGGCATGGGCATTACCGGCATCAACACATACACAGGCACCCCCATCAGTCCTTGGCGTGCAGGCCATTGCTGTGGAGGCTCATCATCGGGGAGCGCTGCAGCAGTGGCATATGGTCTGTGCCCCATTGCAGTGGGTGAGCAGAATTTCACGGGCGACAAGTGCTAGGTGTACCATGACTATTTGTTGTTACGAGATTTGCCAAAGTTTTGGCCAAAGCTCGACCAAAGCTGCAGGATAAATGCATGTTAATTCATGTGTGGGTGGCTGTCCATTCTTGCTTCAGGAGTGGACGGTGGCGGATCAACGCGCATACCTGCATCCCTATGTGGCCTTGTTGGCCTGCTGCCCACAACCCAGCGAGTAGGCAAGCAGGGTCACCCCACAAGTTTCACCATCGCACGTATTGGCCCAATAGCCACATACGTGGAGGACGCCCTCATCCTGCACACCTTGATCAGTGAGGCTGGATCGGCGGGAGGGATCCCTCCACTGATCAGCTTGCCAGAGAGCTTGTACACTGGCGAATCGAGCGACAGGCCCCTGGCTGGACTGAAAATGGGCATCTACTGGCAGGTTGGGCACATGTCGGGATGTGGTGTGGTGTAGGGTGCTGGGCAAGTATGGAGCGGCTTGTTTATTGTGGGAAAGAAGCCACTTGGAATGTAATATGGCACTGTGTGCAGCATGGCAGTGGAAACATAGTGCCCTGGAAGTGTGTGTTTTGTGTTAATGTGAGGTGGCTCTGCTCTTCTATCACTGCTATTGGCACAACTTTGTGAGTTTATGTTGACTCCTTGGTGCTTCTTCTTGTTAATGATCCAAGCTCCAGTGTGTCAGCAACTCAGATCTGTTGTGCCTGTGGTCAGAAATACCTGGTTGGATCCATTTGATTCTTTATTGGATTGATGGACAGCGGGCTGGACAGTGCCACCGCTGTCTAGCCGCACCCATGTTGAGTGTACAAACCCACTCAACGTACTTTGGCCTGATTCGCATGGCCTCCCAAACTACTGCCCTGTATCGGCCATTTCGTTGCAGAGCACCACAAGGCACTTCACTATTCAGCAGAATATCATCCTTTACAGTGTGCACCGGGAACTGTCTTTCTTTCCACTTGTTGTTTCTTGGCTTGTATTTTGGTGGTTTAGAGCATGAAGGCATGTTGCCCATTTTGGTCCTTGTGTAGTGGCACTTCATGACTGTCTGCAAAGTTCACCATAAGATTTGTTGAAGTGTATATGATTGCAGTACAACACCAGCATGAACTTCATTGATTGCAGTTGTTGCAGATCTGTGGCCAGTGACGCCCTGGCATTTGCCAAGGATGACGAGGACACACAGATGCAAACGGTGTTTATTTATTCAATGACCCAAGAACATAAAGCTTTGCATGCCACCCAGTTGCGCAATGTGAAATATGGGTCACTGACAGCACTTTAGCCTAACATCGTGTTCTGTGTGCCAGTGGTTCACAGACGCCGATGACGATGTTGTTGAGGCGTGCAGACAAGCAGTGACGCGGCTTGAGTCCCTGGGCGTTGTGAGGGTGGCGATCAACATTCCCGATCTGGAACTGATGCGCGTGGCCCATGCCTGCACAATCGCCTCTGAGCAGTGCGAGTCCACAAACACGCCATATGTGAGCAAGAAATGGCGGAGGCAGATGAACAACGACGTGAGGATGGGGCTTGCAATGGCCAGGACGTTCACATCCCGGGACTATATCCATGCCCAGGTGCGAGCTAGTGTGTGCATGTGTGTTCCTTGTCTGCATGTTTTGGAGGGTGGCAAAGCACCACCAACACAGTTTCAGTGCAGTGCTGGCCACAAGCGCCCATCAGACTGTACAATAATGTTGCACCGGAGCTTGGCACGGTGGTGCGTCATTGTCTGCGCATCTCACACTCTGCCACACTTGCAGGTGTCTGCTTCTGTTTGCCTACCACGGTTCGAGTCCTGCCCAATGCCAATGTTCCATAAGCTGTATAGCAAGCCATGTGGTAGCACCCCAGGGCGATGGATGGCAGCTGGCTATTCAGTTCAAGTTCAGAGAATGGACGCTGTTGAGATGTGAATGTCTGGGCACACATGGCATAAATGCTATCACACTTATCCTGCAAGCACGGATAATGGGGTACCTTGGAATGACGCATTGAAGTCGGCTCAGATGCGCTTGCAAGGCCGCATAGCCAGACTTGTGCCACACCAGTGGCTGTACCTAAATGGCAGGGGTGTTGTTTTGCTGAAACAGAGAGTTCGGCGAAGGATGAATACCCATTTCAAGAAGGCAATGGCCAACATCGACATGATCGTGACGCCAACAGTTCCCGTCACTGCTCCAAGGATTCACCCCACTGCACTGAAGTCGAATGTGATCGATTCGGAACAGGTGTTTACTGTCATGCGCTTCATGCTGGGCCCCAATTTCTTGGGGCTCCCTGCAATATCGGTGCCCGTTGGGAGGGACTCCGACGGACTGCCCATCGGGTGAGCTTGTCAAGCGGGTCCTTTCGTTTGCATCCTTCAAACAGTGCCAATACATATTGATTGCGTTGCTGCAGATACTACGACAGTGTTCTGCCCTTTTGATTGCAAAACGATGTCCAGCACTGTTCACAGTTGCACCCATTTCTCCACGACGTCTTAGTTTCCCTGACCTGCCACGCAGCCCAAAGTACCGTCTGCGTGTTGCACATGCGTCACAACTTCAGGCCTTGAGCTTTTTGCTGGATCTCCTTCCTAATGACATCTCTTCCACTGCTGTGGTCCAATGTTGGCCACCGCTTGTCGAAGCTTGCAGCATGTGGGTGCTCTGCATGCTGCAGAAATTTGCAGGGCCTCTTCTATCCAATGTTTACTTCACCATGAAAGGCTTCGATGCAGCCATGGACATCTCGCATAGCCGCTGGGAAGACATTGAAATCGAGTGGCACTTAGTCTTGCATAGATCAGGATTTTCTTGCAGATTTGATTGATGGATCTGGTTGAAAACCGCGTTTGTGAACTTTGGCTTCGCCTTCAGGTCGTGGATGTGTAGTTCAGGTGCTAAATGCAGAGCTTTGATTTCGCGTGGCTCACGTGTGCATTCCACCCGCTTGTTGTTTCGTTCAGGCTCCAGCTCATCGGCAAGCACTGGTGCGAGCCACTCTTGTTCAAAGTGGCGTCTGCGTTGGAGAGGCAGACACGAGAGTACACGGCCGTACCTGGCTCGGCAATCAACCCTCTCACGGCGGACTGAAGATTCCCACGGCCTCACCGGTTCTTCTTTTCATGCGTTTGTCCAGGGCGTGTGAAGGCGCACCGGCGCCCACGTGCTCCACACGACGCGTTTCCCAACGTATGCTCTGGCAGGAGTGATGCCGGACTTGTTCATGTAACACTATTTAACGGGCGTGCGAATCGGACGTTAGATAGCAGTCTCCCTTGCAACCCCCAGCCCTCGATCGTACCGTGTGTTCCCTGCTGTGCTCGCGGGCGATCAGCCCACATCGGCTGCCCAGCCACCTTCTGTCGACTTGGGCTCGTTGAGAAATGCTCATCCCCGCGTGCACCAAGCTCCAAACTCGCTCTGAGAGCCTTGCTGGCGGCCTTCTGCGCCTTCGCCACCCGGCATGAGGATTGTCTGGTCAGTCGCCGCTGCGCGCCCACCCCTGCCGAAGGTGGCAAGCGCACGACCGACGTGCACGGCCGTGCGGCAGCGAGCAATCCGACGCCGATCGCCAGCTTTTCACTTCGCCCAAGGCTAACAGAGGCAGTGGCTCGGCAAGGGCGACGGCACCGTCGGAAGGGGACGCGCATGTGGGTGCCGCTTGGCACCTTCGGACGCTCCGCAGCGCGGGGCCTGTTCCGATGTACAGGAGGTTCCTGAGAGATACTCCGTATCGCCGTACATGTTGACGGACCCAGATCCCGGTCGTCATTTCCCCTTGCCGCCTTGATGTCGAATGTCGGCAGACCACCCCAGTGAACAACCCCTCCCCTCGTGATGGCTTGAGCGATGCGCCGCGCCGCCCCCGCCTTGTCAAGCGGATGGCAGACGCCCTCGCGGAGGGCAACGCGAGCCTGACAAATCGCTTCAGCCGAGGAGATCCCGTCGTCGAGGAGCGTCCGGGGCGGCGGCGCGGGGTACCTGGCACCACCCCAAGGCGGCGCTTGAGGCGCGAGGCGTGGGAGGGCTGAGCGCGACGCGACTGTTGGCGCCACAGAGTGAGTCGCGCAGGGCGCGTTGCGCGCGGTCGAATGCCGCCCGCCCACCCGGGGAAATGGGGCGGCGATCCGCGGTGGCTGCGAATTTTGGGGGGGATCTCTTGGCGCCGGGACGGGCGCGGAGTGGGCGCATCGCGATGGACGCTTTGGGCTGGACGGGGGTGCTTCTTGCCAGGGCTGGGTGCCTGGGCGTGCATTGCGCGCGGCGAGAGCGTTCTCGCTTCACCCCGTTGGTCGACTCGCCCAAAGGTTTGAGGCGCCATACTGGCGGTCAGAGTGTACGCGCCGGCAAGCAGGCTCCGGCCTTGGTACACCCGGCGATTCGTTGGTTCCAGTTTTTCACCGCTCAAACAATTGGAGAGCGGATCTTAGCGTTTGCGGGGCGTGCTTTGGCCTCGTGCTGTTTGGCAAGGGGACTAGGGCTCAGCGAAGGGCTGCTGGCGTCCCACAGGGACTGTCGGTGAAAGATCAGGCTGGTGGTAGAAGTTTCTCGTGGCGGATGGCTCTTTCACGAGTCCTGCGAAGCATGGACGGGAATGCGCCGCTGTTCTTCCAGTCCTTGCCGCCACGCATCCCCGTTTAGAACCCTCGAACGCCGTATGCAGCTGTCGAGATAAGGGGCAGTGTGTACAAGATGGGAAGAAGGGACAATGTCCGGATGTCTCGCTGCCTGTTGTCGTCTCGAAGATGCGCAGGGCCCCCAATGAACTTCCGATTCAACGATTGCTGGCTGTATTCCCAGACCGTGATGATGACATTGCCGCTTATCGATTGGACGATCCAATGCCAAGCCGATGTCGATTCAAAATTAATCACTTTCCTTCCTTCCTACTTTGCTAGCTCTCAGATAGGTGTCGCTTTCGCGGGTCAGACCACGTTGAGGGTATCTGGGAAGCTGCATTGCTATTGAGGCGGGCTTGTCGCTGGTCATGCCTGTGTCATATGATTGCAACATTCTCGTGTTGGGTTTTGTGCATTTTCAAGCGATCGGACAGTCACAACTGCAGCAGATGAACAGGGGCCAGCAAAGCACTGACTTGTGCAAAGCATGTTCCTTATTGCCGCACCATGGTCACTTTTCAGCAAGAACATCGTTTGGATCGCCTCATGCAACATGCCTCTGCCATTTCCCACATTTTTAGATGGCGAAAGCGAGAGTAGCGTGTTGCAGAGCTGATTTGTTTGTTGGGTTGTTTGCAGCTCGGTTCCCAGAGATGTGATTCCATCCCATTTTCAAGAACTGCGCTCTGGATGCAGGGCACAAGTTCTTGTCACAAGGCGGACTCACGACTTGTTGTGCCTTTGTGTGGAACAAGGTCGACCTGTGTGACGTTTGGCCCACCCCACCAGACAATTGGAAGGCCAAGGCAGCCGGTGCTGGTGCTGCAGGGCAGCCATGGCCCCTTACCAATACAACATGGAGCACCGCTGCATCTCAGAATGCGCGGCCTCCTTCTTGTTCATATTTCTAATGGAGTCCCTTCTGGCCAACAAGCTGCTTCCCAAGACCAAGGGTCACAACATTGGTTTTGGCTTCGTGGCTGTGGGGGTGGGCTTCTCCGTGTTCATTGCACTCCAGTGCTTCGGCTTCATCAGCAGTGCCCTCAATCCTGCTGTTACTCTTGCATTCACCATCCTGGGTGACATCCCGTGGAACCACTTCCCTGCAATCGCGGGCTCCCAGGTTGGTGTGGCATCTTATCCAGCAGTGGCTTGACAAGGAGTCGCGTGGTTGCAAGTCCTAATAGAATAGAAAATCCTAACAGAATAGGAAATGGATGCATTTCAGCACTTTCAAAACTTGAGGACAGCGGCAGCATCATGCCCTCTTCAAATGGGTGATTTTTACCCAGGTATCAACATCGTCCAGGCGCAAACATGCATGTCTGAACTCAAAGATAGCTGCCGCACGTTTTCGCATTCTTTGCACGGTTACCTCTCAAGGCTCAAAGCAATTCCATGTCGTTCATTGCTCAAAGCAATTCCACTCCCAGCGTGGAAATCTGTCAAGTCATGTGGGCTGTTACCAGGCACACGCCGCTGGAAGGTCTGCAACTGGATCACAGCTTTCAGTCCTATTTTGTCGTCGGCTTTTCTTTTCACAAAGTTCCAGGGTTTGGTTCGTTTTGTACTGAATGTCCTGTAAACTTTAGTCCAATTCCATTCAATGTCCTGTACCCATCTGTGGCGAATCGCTTCATTTCCGATCTTCTCACGGACAAGGTATCTTGGAAGTGCAGAATTGGTGGTTTGTCATCCAATGGTTCGTTGCAACTGCTTTTCTTGAAAAAAGCAGTGGAGTTGAATACTGCCTGCTTGATAAGTGATGTGTCCTGATATGCTAACTTGCTCCATTGCCTGAATTGAACGTCTGTACGTGTGTAGTTCAGTTTATATACTGTGAACGTCTTCAGTGATCATGAAGAAAAGAATGTATGAAACCCAGTGAGGCTGCCTATTGCCTTTATGTAGACCATACTTGGCCTTAACAGTGATGGGCCCATGACTGCTGTGGATATGGGTGGGTGCACTGGAAAGTATAAACCAGGGCGATGGTGAGCGCATGATTCACAGATTGTCTCGCAGTTGGTCCCAGTACAGTGAGGAATCAAAGCTGTCTCGGATGTTTTCATGGTCGGACATTTAGCCAGAGTCACTTCTTAGGCCAAGTCGGAAATTGTGCTTGATTTGTTGACGACGATGTGCAGGTTGATCGTTTTCGGTTTCGTGAATTCATGCGCCATCATAAGTAGAACATTGGTGGTAATATTACTGCCACAGTGCCCCCAGTGCTCACCCAACAAATCATCGATGCCACTGTGCATCGTCCTTCGCTTTTACATAACAAGGCAAGGATGTAGCCTTCAGCTTCCTGTGTTGCCCGGGCGAAGCAGTGTCCATGATTTGTTCGTTGAATTCTAACGCATAGCACTGACGAATGCAGGCAGGGTCGAGGGGTGGCGACCCCTGACGGGGACCATAGACTCGGGTACACGGCAATGGTTTACAGCCGAGCAAAGGGGCAACTGGAACTCTGTCGTTCGTATATCCAGTCCATCAATCACTGTCCTTGATGCAATTCTCAATGCCTCACCACCTCTGTATGCGTCCAGTTGTTAACAATACCTAATCAGTTCCAGTCACGGCAACACAAACAAAGCCCAGAAACACCGCTTTTCCCGTGCGAAATGGCGAACTGACCGCCGAGTCGCCTCGACATGCGCAAAGCATCCCGATCGACTGACTGGGCATCATCTCCCACCAGGTGCTGGGCTCCTTCCTGGGCGCCGTCGTTGTCTGGCTCTTCTACATGCCGCACTTCAGCACGGTGCCCGAACCGCCGCCCAAGAAGGACGAGGACCGCCTGCTGCGCACGCGCGACGACCTGGGTGACAGCGCCTTGCGCTTCGCCTCTTACAACACTGCCCCCCCGCTCCACACCCTCTCGTCCCGACTGCGCTCCTTCGGCCGCATAGGCTCCCGCGCCTACAGGGCTGAGGACGTCCTTGGCAGGGACGCCGTGCTGGGCCGCCAGAGGCGGCTGGAGCGGCGCCGATCGGTGTCGATCGCGGACCTGCATGAGCGCCTGGTGCAGCTTGAACAAGTGCACGGGGGAGAGCCTGTCTGTTCGACAAGAAGGAAGCGGCAGCGCGCGACCGGGAGTCTCAAACGGAACGCCCTGGGGACCCACGAGGAGGAGATGAGGGCGAGGGTGGACGGCCACCCCCTGCGCAGTGGCAGCCTGCAGGCGCTGGTGCAGCACGAGCAAAAGAGCGACCTGTACTTCGCGGGGGCACCCCCGCCAGGGCCCGAGGGCCCGCCGTCGTTGCGGCCGGACGACGCGACGGAAGCGGCGACGGAAGAAACGACGGAGGATGGGGAGGGGGGCAGGCGCGGCGGGTCCGCGAAGTTCGCGTTCGGGCGGCAGGCCGGGCGGCACCTGCGCAGCAAGCTTCGGAGCGCCTTTGCCATGGACGTCCCCACGCGGTCGGACCGCCTGCTGGATGCCAGCATCGTCGCGGACCAGAACGCCAAGCTGTCGGTGTTCTGCATGCGGCCGTCCATCTACGACCCGCTCCCCAACCTCCTGGCCGAGGTCATCGCGACGGCCGTGCTCATCGTTGGCGTCTGCCTCATCTCCGAGAGGGGCACCATGCTGTTCGAGCCTGCGGACGGCCTGTACGTGCACGCCATCAGGTCGCTGTACATCGGCCTGCTGTTCGTCGTGCTGGTGCTCAGCCTGGGGGGCACGGGCGTGGCCATGAACCCCGCGAGGGACTTTGGCCCCCGGCTGGCGCACTACCTCCTGCCCATTGCCGGCAAGGGGCAGTCGGAGTGGTACTATGCGTGGATACCCATCGTCGGCCCTTTTATCGGCGGGGCGATTGGCGTGGGGCTGCATAAGGCGCTCCAGATGCTGAACAACTCGTCGGTCGAGGGCGGATATTACGACGACGAGATCGGAAGCCTGTTGGATGCCTCTGGCTCGTGATGCCTGCGCACGAGGCGGGCGTGCCACGGGGGACGCTGGTGGATGCTCTATGTCGCAGCGAAGTTAGACGTCATCACTAGACATCTGTGAGAAGACGAATTCGCGTGGGGATAGGTGTTGGGATGAGTGCTTGCTGGATATTCATTTATGAGAATGCCAAATTGGTCACGGGGAATTTTTGGAATGGGGCGACTGGTGCATGGCTTTTCTTTGAAGGGGGTAGAGGTCCATGCCCACGTCAAGTTCTGGGATTTCAATTGAGTAATGGAGAAACCAAGACAAGAACCAGTGCATGTTGTATAATTCACTTTGTGTTGGCTTGCAATGATGCTTCATGCCATTCCTCATCGACGTTATACTGAGCAAAGCATGGAGACGAGCATATTTCGTCAAGGATGTCAATGGATTGGTTCCTTCTGTCACCTGGCAAGCTGTCTTTGAGCGAGAAGACCTCGCATTGACATCCTTATGCTTCAAGGGGTTGAACAATGACTAAAAGGGTGCCGCATCGACTGCCAGTGCAAAACACTGTAAATTGACTTAAGGATAAGGCATGTCGACTGGAGCAAAGGCAATGGGCAAGCCAGATTGAGCATATCAGACCGTCTCTGAAGCATCAAGAATTGCAGCACACGAGGTGATTGGAGCACGATATTCACCTACTAATGCGATGATGCAGCAATGTTGGTGTTCGGCTGGCTTCAGGCAATGTCTGAATTGATCCAGGAGCAATGCACGAGAAATGACCAACTGCTTCGCTCAACGTGCTTTGGACGCTGTGCCAGGTGTGCTTGAGCAGAGTGCTTGCACGCCTTGCCCACAGAAATTAAGGAAAAAGGAGCCGTCACGCCACAACTGTCAACCGCCCCGCCACTCAGCACCAAGGCAAAGTCCCCCCTTCTAGGTGCCTTCACGTCCGATCTTGGGGGAGTGGTTCCCCCCTTACCCACACGTTCCAGAACGCCACGCCAACAGCATAATGTGCCGTGGCCACGGCGAAGACCAAAGACCACGAGTGTGTCTGCTCCAAAATCCCCCCCACAGCCCACACGCCTACAAAGCCGGCCACGGTCGCTGCAGTGTTCCCGATCCCAAAGATGGCACCCGCGTGCTTGGGAGCGACGTCCAGGTGGCTCACGCTCACCCCTGCCAGGGAGAAGGCGCTCAGTCCCAGGCCCAAGGTTATCACTGTTGTCACAAAGTCAACCGAGCTGGCTACCGACGGCTGAGTCGCCAGGAGCAGGCACACCGCAGGTCCCAGCATGCCAACCGACTGAAAGACCCGCCTGACAGTGACAACGTGCCAGCCCCTGGCCAGGAGCCTGTCCGCCATGGGGCCAGCCACCATGCCCACAAGGAACTGGACGATGTAGGGGCCCAGGGTGTACATTCCAACGTCCTTGACCTCAATCTCGAAGACGTCGTGGAAGTACCTGGGCAGCCAGTTTATGAGGGTGTACATGCCCCAAGACTGCGTGTACTGGGCGATGCAGATGGCCAGGACGGGCTTGGTGGCCATGAGGGGGAGCAGCTCCCTGGCTTCCGAGATCCATGAGGCTCGGGCACCCTGTGGGGATGCCAACGGTCTGATTTCAGTGATGATGCCCCCTGAACCCCTGTCCTCATCCGGGCCATTCCATGACATCGTCCCTTCAGTGTCATCACCGTTGGCATCTTTGGGGAAAGCCTTCCTGCTCTGCGGTGTCTGGGAACTCACTGCCATGGGCAGCCAGAATGGGATCCAGAACAGTGCCAGTCCGCCAAACAGGTAAAACACCCATGGCCAGTCCCAGGCACCGATTATGAGGGGGCTGACAAAAAACGCCAGCACTGTCCCGGCGTATGATGCAGAAGTGGCGATGGACGCCGCTGAGGACTGGAATGAGAAAGGGACATTGTTGGAGATGATTGAATGAATCGCTGGGAAAGCCACCCCTTCGCCGAGACCAAGCACAATGCGGTTGGCAATCAGGACAGGCCACCCCGCCCTTGCAGCCTCTGGAGTCAGAAATGTGCACAGGGACCAGATGGTTATCCCGCCAGCAAGGACCCCCTTGCCACCAGCCTTGTCGCTGAGCGAACCCCCAATGACCTGGGTGATGGCGTAGCCAACAAAGAAAACTGACAGGATGAACCCCTGCTCTTCTTTGCTCCAATCGAACTCTTTGGCCATGGGGATTATGGCAGTGGAGACGTTTGTGCGGTCCGCGTAGCTGATCACGACGCTGGCAGTGCACATTGCCATTATCCAGGCCCACGCTGGAGGCTTCCACCATGGGGACTGCGTGTCGCGTGGTTGGCCCTGCAGAGGACTCTGGAGGAGGCCAGCAGTGTCGTCCTCTATCTGGTTCAGCTCGTCATCTTCGCTTGTCGTTGGGGGCACTTGGGAAAAGGATGATGTAGAGCTTGCCATTCTGTCCCCTTCAGAATCGAGCTGGCAAAGTGCAATGGACCTCCTCTCGCCCGCTGGCCTGCTGAGCTGTCCTCCAATGCCTTGAGAGAAGATCGCAGGCCTAAATAGACACAAAGTTCGACCCAAAGCGGCTCAGTCACCTCACAAGGCTGCCTGCCAACAAGCTTCAAGTCTGTGGCGTCGAGGTGAACAGTTGCCAGGGCCAAACAACAGGGTTGGCAAGGAAATGCTGCAGCAATTTAAGGATCCCTAAACTGGGAACAGGCAGGGACGGACCGCATCTGCGCCAAACGAATTTTCCAGGATGAAGTGGAGAATTTCCCTCGTTGTACTGGCTGTTCTGGTACAAATATGGACAGTCTTGCTCTTCAGAACTGTCAGTTCTAATCCAAGGCACACCCGGAAACCTGTAGCGGCTTACGGGCGCAGTCATTGCGGCCCCTGATCAACTCAATCATGGGGCTTTTTTCTGTGTTCAGCATCGTACAGTGGACACAAACGGGCCGCTTGCCGCCAGAACAGCAGGGTGATTCGGCATACGCAAGAATGCGACATCTGCAGCGATGCCCAAGGCCGACCATCATTTTGAGGGTAACCAAAATCGGCGCCAAGTCGCCTCACGTCCCCTGAACCCAACTGGCCACGTCGGCAACGCCCCCCACACAGTCCCCCCGTATACATCCGCGCAGACGGCGCTGCCATCAAGAGACATTGGTTTCCGCGCATCGCGTTGCCACACGCCGACGACATTCGCCCTTCCCTCGCATACCTACTTCCCGGGCCCCTCCCCTGCAATCTCTGCAGGACGGACATTCGGTTGGCCGCCATCATGGCCCCGGGTGGTTGGCATGACAGCCAAAGACGCCCAAGATGCCGCCGCCACTTCTGCCAAACGCCGCAGCGCAATCGTTAGGCGGTCGGAGAGGCTGCCCGGTCGGCGTTCCTGTGCAAGCCGCGACCCAGGCGGGGTGCCCGAGGGGCCGGAATGGAAAGTGTGATGCAAGGCAGCAAGGAGGTGTGGGTAAGAGCGTCCCCTTTGGGTGCAGCAGGGATGCCACCGGGAAAGGAACAGGAATGCCAAATGGCGGTTGTCGGAAATTAGGCAGCGGGCGCTCGGGGGAATATGTCGTGCTGCGTACGCTCTGTGCTTGGTAAGAATTGAGCGTTCACAGCACAGAGCATTACCGCAGGCGTGCATTCCATAACGTTAACGTAATCTGCAGCACTGTAAGCGGGTGTCTTAAGCTCCTGCCCTTACAACTGCACCGTTGCGTATACCGTCCTATACCGTACTGCAGCAGTACTACTGCTCACCCTGCTTGAAAGCATGGGATGGAAGCAGTTCTGCAGTACACGCACGACTGTGAAACTTATGAGGTCTCCTCGCATCAAAGGACCTTTTTGCGTCCCCAGCCATGTTTTTTAATGGCAACACCAACATCCCCTTATCAATCAGGCGCATCCGTGCATCGGCTGAATTCTGATCCCAATTTGGAGTGCGGCACTAGAATTGCACATGCACATGCACCGATAATCCTGTAGTGGCATTGTTTCGCTTTGTCACTTGCTGCCTAGGGTGTCGAGCACCTTGGCACTGAACCCCGTCGTCAAGCTGTTCTCCCAGGCACCTTGACTGTAAAGGGCGCCCGCGCTGGGCACACTCCCCAGGCACGCGCCCACTGCACTTCCTTAGTCGCCCCAACGTCTTCTGGATGACATCATCCCTCTGGCAAAGCTGCCACGCCCCCTGACACGGATGGTTAGTCACCGGCTGGCACGGAGCACAGGCTTCTAAATCCTACCACAGGCCGCTCTTGTCCCCATTCTGGCCCCAAACGCCTCCATCACATCGAATTGGATGTTTGCGGCTCGAACCGCAACAGGCCTCCAGGATAGAAGCTCCGACAACACTTGGGGTTTTTGTCCCGCAATGGAGGGACGAGACACGAAATATGAGGAGACTTGGAGCGGCTGTAGGCGCCCCCTTGGAGCAAGGTCCTCTTGGGCATGCGGCGGGAGATGTTGAATAAAGTCCTTGCGCTTCTGAGGGCCGTGCTTCCATCTCAGTCGCCTTCCCTCGGTCCAGGCGCTTCTGCCGGGAGAGCAGCGAGTGTTGCGTCCACCGGAACGTTTCTTTGGGTCAGGCCTTCCGTGTCGAAAGATCCGAGGAGTTGCGCGCCAAGCAGCCTGTTGATGCGATGCCCCCCCCGCGTGACAGTGGGGAAGCGAGTCTGGGAAGCCGCTTTAGACTTTGCACCTCACGCAGTCTGTATGAGGTGCAACCCTGGTTCGGGACCAGGTTTGTTCTCTGTGTTGTGGTTTTGGTCAAGAACAGGCTTGATCTTTGCATTTACGGCACCACTTTTACTTACATTCCATGCGTTTTACGCATGAAAACGCGAGAACACAGTTGCAAATTTTGCACGTAAAACGCAAATATTGTTTTCTCCTCTAAAGGCGCAAATACGCGCTGTGTTCACGCGGTGATGACCAAGCCTGGACAAGAAAGTCAACGTAGTGCAAGACTGATAGATGCGCAATGCTAGCGGAGGCTGCCTCCTTCTTGGGAAGGCTCTACGAAGCTGCCATCGGCTGATTTGGTTATCCATCCCGTTGACTATTGGCAGTGAATGGCCGCCCGCGCCACAATTGGTTTGCAGTCTACAGAGCTTAGTTCCATCAAGCGAATTCCGTCAAGGCCTTCACGATGCGCCTCTTTGAATTGTGCCACATGCAGCTGTATGCGCATCGTGAACGCGTTCATGGAATTTGGCCAGCATTTGCGGCAGCAAACGATGTTAGTTGCCATATGTTGCGCAATTTTGCCACAAATCCGTTATTTGATTCAAGTTGTTCCATCACCCGATGTAATACATGGCGGTTGATTTTCACAAATTTATGTTTTGAGGTCTTCAATGTTGAATTCCATAATTATGCAGCAACTGTCCTGAACTGCTTCAATGTGCTTCTGCCAGTTTTTTTCCAAGCCTTCAGTTTCCGTTCCATGTTAGAATTCATGTGGATTTTTACTTTGGACAGCTACTATCGCTGCGTACGTCGAGGCTGGCCACGGGACAGGTAGGTAAGTCGGGCAGGGCAGCTGCGACGGGGGAGCGGCACCAGGTCCGGCTCAACTGCGAGGTATGCAATGACTACGCCATCCATCAGGGACAGCCTACCTGCAGAAATCCCACAGGCACTCCGGAATATGCGGCTGGAACGGGAGGCACTGCAGCCGCCAGCAATCCAAGCTGCACCGAGGCAAGCACTCCGGCCATTGCAACCTCGGCGGCCGTGGCCATGACACCCCCAATATACTAATGACAACGACAGGAATGGCACCGTCGTGCACCAACCCCACACACGATTCCGGTGTCAGCCTGTGTTCCGGGAAAGGATGGCAACGAAGAGGGGTGTGGAATGCCGTTCTTTGGGCAGGTATTTTCTTGGGCCTTTTCACGGCTTGGGTGCAATGGGAGTTGAACATTGAGCACGTAGTGGAGCAAAGCGTGCACCGAGGCTAACACATTCAGTCGAGTGAAAATCGCAGAACGACCACCACAAGCCAGTGAAGATTTGGTGCTGATAGGCGGCGCAATTCCTTTCGGAAGACAGTGTCGTAACGACATCATTCAGGGCTTTTCATTGCTTATTCGCTGGGGACACCGGACTCCATTGCCTTAAAACATTGGGTTGCCAGCGCCGGTAGATCCCTGCGCCAGTAGCAAGTTCGCCCCACAGTGCAGTCGGGTACTGTCGTTCCGCAGCAAGTGCCCAACAAACCGGATACCACACGCGCACTACACGCATCGTTCAAATTACACCTACAGGGACAGGACAGCCCCAGCCTTCTCCGCTGAGCTGTCCAAAGGACCTGATTAAGTTAATTCTTAAATAAAGTAAAGTGGGAAATCCACAGATTTATGCAGCCATTCGCCGCACTCTCACCAACATGCGTTCACCGTGCCGTTCCTCGCCAGACGCACAGAAAGCACCCAACATCAAAGGTATGAAAAATTTTCATTGAAAATTTGTCCCGAAACATCTCGGCATGAACAAATGTACTGACAAGCATTCACGCCTCCAAACGGGCGTGCCTGCTTTGCCCCTCGCCGGACTACATGGCCGCGGGCGGTGACACCGTTCTTGCCGCTCAGTTCTCCCACTCGTGGCCCCGCCACGGAAATCCTCAAGTCCGCATTGCCGCCAGTACCAAGCACCTCGTCCATTTGCTGCGCGCCACTCGTCTGCCAGGAAGAATGGATGAGCCCAGAGCGTCGTGCCACACCTCCAGTTGGATTTCAGCCTCTGAGCAGCAGCAGTTCTGTTCGGGAGAGGCACAAAAGTACATCTGTTGAATGGCCATTACGTGTGACTGCCTGTTAAGGCCGATGAGTCACGGCCACGTGTATACACTCTAGAGAATGTGTCCAATCCAGATCCCCAAACAAAGGGATCCTAAAGACACACAACAACCTGTTACAATTCCAGCTGCAAATGCACAAGCCAGCTGAAAATGGATTGGGCTGGTAATTGGACCAGCAATTACACCCGTCACAGGCTGTGACGTGACGGGTACGGTGTTCCTTTCCTGCCTGACCTGGCTACGCCGTATGCGCTCAGAATTCCACAGAAAACTGAGTTGTCCCTTAATGCGGGCAATCTCCCTGGCTATGCCAGCCAGCTGCAACCCTTCACCCCGCATAAACGACAGCAGATCACACCAACACTGATTGCACACCTTCAGAAGTGATCTAACAAGACGTGCGGTGAGGATGTGACTGCAAACGAATAGGTTTACACTGAGCAGCGTCAGGAACAGACCACCTGCAGCCTTCCAGAATTTCAACAACTGGTTGGTGTTACTGAATATGCCCAGCCAATCTTTTGGGTTGATGCCTGGACTATGTACACTGTCTAAAGACAATAGTACATCATCAGTATACACCTTTACGTCCAGTTTTTCTTTGGTCTAGTGAAAAAGTCTTATGGCAGCCTGTGCGTTAGTTTTCAAACACTTTTCCTGACAGCTCGTTCCAGCTTTTTCGCAGCTGACGAGCTTGGCCTTTTGTCAAGGATTGCCTCTGAGCCTCCTGAGTGTCGCTGTGCAGGTCAATCTTCACAGGAGCAGGAGGACACACTATGACACTGTGCTTAGGGGCAGGCGTCAGTACAAGGGAAGTACTGCTGGATTCGACAGCGTCCTTTTCAACCCGACTCATGCCTCTTTGTCTTTCATTGGTCAGGATCCAAGTGACAATGAGTGGGGCATTTGTATGTTCTTCAATTCTGTAATGAACTCACGTTTTCACCAGCCTTTGCCTCCTTTCAGTACTGGACCTCACTGAGGCAGTACTTTGTCAGTTGCGAACTGGCCTTGATTACGCGCGGAATCTATTCAACTTTCCCTTTCCTTAACTACTTACCTTCCTGCCTTTCCACTTCCAGCCCCTTTCGGTTCGGTCGAATGTAGATTAGTTTGTAGCTCAACAAACTTTCACTCCTGATCACCTTTAGTCACCACCAAAATGCAGCAGCTGCCTTGGGAGCACAGCTCTAGGCTGTAAACGCTCAGCCGTATTGTATACTTTAGTAATGCGTGATTTGTACTGTAAGATAACTATAGCTCAGCACCCCAGATTTCTCTGAGGGTGTTTTTCTGGGGCCCCGTAGGCTTCCCAGTCTATTACGTTATGTGCAATTACTATTAAAGTGCGCTTGGGGCCCCGCAGGCGTTCCCAATAGGACACACTAAAAATAGCAACACTCTAGACGCGCTTGGGGCCCCGCAGGCGTTCCCAATAGGACACGTTTTGAGTGTATTAAAGCACTGACGTAATGGAGCCTTTTGTTACTCACAGCTCGCCCACACACACTCACACACACACACCGAACAACCCTCCACGGGTTGTGACCTGCACTCAAATTTTGACCAATTAAATGCTTATTACAAGAAATGTCCTGGTTGGTCCCTTGGGACCACCAACTGGTCAGTTCGGCTGGCGACAATAGGGGCGCCGCTCCCCTTTTTATAGCCCAAGGGGCTGTACCTCGTCAAGGAATATTCCAGGAAGATTCCTTGGAATATTCTGTCCCTCAAACGGATCACAAAATATCACACAAATCAATAGACTCTATCTTTCCCCGCCGTTCAGATCAACATACTCACATGAAACCACTTTACTTAGCAATCTAGGGTCTATTGGCTCACCAATTGAGCGCAGCTGCACCCTAGCTGCCTAGATTCTACCAGCCGTTCGAATATTCCCTTCAGATCCCATTGATACACAAGTAAAGTACTATTGTGTTCACACTTCGTGATCTGGCTCACTATTATCATCCCGTTGAGCCAACCATTCTTCAAACAGCTCTATTTGCTCATGCATTTTTCATGGCACTTTTTACTAATTAACGAGCGCAGATTACTAACGTTTCCAGCCAACCTTTTCGACTGTCACCTCGCTACAAGAAGCCCCTGCTGCTTCCCTTCGGTTTCCGGACCCTCATGGCCTCCGTACGAATGTCCACTCCGCATCCATGCTTTTTGCGCATGCCGCGCTGCTTCCCCAGCCCATGCTTAGGTAGCCTGTGTCGTCACCCGCGTAAGGCGCTTCCGCGTCCGTCATCTCGTCGTCCCGCGCCCGGTCAACGCGCTCCGCGTCCGTGTTTGCAGTGCCCCCACTCGCGCGGTTTGCATCCGCCCCACTTTCGGCGTCGGAGGCTGGCCCTCCGACGCCCGCACCGTCCGTGCCTTCCGTGTCAGGGGCTGGCCTGTCGTCACCAACGCCGCCCCCGTTTCTGCCGTCGACCGACCCTCCACAGCAGCTCGAAAACTCTCTTTGGCGGTCGGTGGAGAGGCCGTTGGCTCGCAGGATCCAAACTGGACCCCTCTCTCCAGCACCTCCGAGCGTCCCGTCCGGCTCGAGGGGAGCCGCGTCGTTCAACACGTTCGCCATGGATCCTCGAACGAGTGTGCACCATCTGCAGGGTTCGAATTTTCCTTGCGCGCCGTGCTCAAGCCTCCCAGGCCGTGGGGGTCTCAAGCGGAGGCTTCTTGGGCGCAGGGCCCGGTTCCCGCGGCTCTGTACGGCTGACTCGGATGTTAGCGCACGTGACACATCAAGAAAGGCCCAGTTGCACTGGGCAACCTACAGGGCTGTCTCAGTACCCTTGGTAGTATTATTTCGTGCACATGGGGGGCCACCGCGACACAGGTCGGTCGCGTTTCATCACAGTACGACATCCAGATATGGATGTCAGTCAAACTACATCACGAATAAGCAAGTATAAGGAAATGCACAACGCTCATCCCTGTCCCGTCCAGCCTGGGGAGGGCTGTGACAGACTAGTGCAGAGTTTCAATTGCATTCGGGAGTCTCTTTCAAGTGGTCCAGTGCTGTAAGCCAGCCCTACTGTCGGGCATCCTTCGTACTGCCCTGTGGGTCACGCCCGATCATCAGAATAAACCCCAGACAGCAGCATGCCTCCTTGCGCACTATGCCCTGGCGCTGTGCGTCGTTTCTATCACAGTCATTTCCTAATTTGAAGCACTGGCAGGCACATAGTTGCCAGGCCATTTTGGTGCTTTTTTCCAGCATCCCTGGCATAGTGCTTGGAGTTGCCCTTACAGCTGCCAAACTCTTAGTAAAATGCAGCAACGTTCGGTCAGAACTTTACCACCGTACAGCTATGTTCTTTTACACCTTTTTGCTCTCTGTCATATTTCCCTTGGTTGTTTTCCTTATTCAATCCCTGCCATGAACTTTCAGCGGTTTCTTCAAAGAAACCCTTTCTTATCAGCGAACATTCATAGCAACCAATCTTCAGACGCTGTGGTTGTATGACTTCATGTCCAGTAGTTACTTCAGATCCGTGTTTGAGCAACTGTAATCTAGCAATAAGACCCATATTCCTAATGCGGATAACCACACTTAATCGTACCAAGCTGCAGCACTTTATACTGAGCTGTGCATAAACTTCAGCAGCATCGCCTCGTGCTTCTTTCCAATTCAGCTTTACTCGTTATTTACTCTTTAGCTGCCACTTCTTCAGCCATTCTGTTCACCTCGCGTTGTTAGTGAACTGGATTTTTGCTCACCCAGTTCTTAGTAGTCTATGGCAGGTCTTTTAATGCATACTTTTCTTATCCAGTTTCTGCCCATGTGTCCCAGTGACATCCCTGGGCTGAACGCTCCAAGACAGTCCATTTACTCACGCAGCTGGTCGTCCTTTCTTTTCAGATCCTCATGTAGGTTACAGTTACAATGCCTAACATCAAACAGCCGTCAAACACAAACCCTCGGATCCGCTTCAAGTGGAAACACTTGTGTTCATCTAATCCAAATTTCTGATGCTGCTTTTCAAAAACCCATTTCCCTCTCAAAAGCTTCCAGCGGTCATGCTCATGAATGGTGGAGCTCCAGTCAGGCGGTATCAATGCTCTTCAGCGTGTCCAGATCTGGACAGCCACTGAGGGATTGTAGCTTGTCTTGTTTCCTTGGTCTTTTTCCTACAGCCATTGTCCCGCCAGTATGTTAGACACCATAAACTGTAAAGGCACAGCGACCATCAGATATCTTCTTGATATGCCGTCTACATAAAGCTCTTCTTTGTTCTTTTTATGAATGCATATATTTTTTTTCTTCGCTGGCTTCTCTTTTCTTTTCTTGTTCATCCTGACTGGCTGTTTGATAGTGGCCCAGTCAGCTGCCCTATGTCGGTCATGAGCCCGCCTTTGATGTACCGGTGCTCATGACTAACGGCAGTTTTAACACATCCTTGTCGGATACGCGGCTGCCGAGCGTAGACGGTCGAAATTGTGTAGAGCGTGTGTCAATGTGTGTACTAGCTTTTTTGATTTTGGCACGCATTTGCCGACCCGACACGGTTGGACTTTGAGCATACCGTGTCATATGCCCTGTTTTTTAATAGTGTGCAACATTTCAGTGATAGTCACAATTCAATCAGTTTGATTTGTCGTTATACAGTTTTTCTACCTCTAGAATAGAAATTTAACTTCTGCAGCAAACAGATGCTACGGTTTTCAACCCGTTGCCCAAGTTTCTTTTGAAATAAAAACGAGCCGGTAGTTTCGATGGCTTGCTTGAGACGGTGAAGGCGCCTCTTAGGTCTGATGGAATTACCTGGGCGTCAGGTTGCACCCGAATCCCAGGTGCCCACGATCGTGAAATTTTGCCCTGATTCCATAGAGTCATCAATCCGCGCCACCTGAGTGCGAAGGTCACAAACGGAGTCTGAGGGTATGGGGATGGGGTGCACGATTACATTTTTCTTCATTATCTCATTGCTTTTTAATATTCATTCCACCTGGATTCCTGCACCCCATTTCATTTCGAATATGCTCTTTGCTGGGACAGAGCGGGTGGGCGTTGAGCATGTGGGATTGACGGATTTTGTTCGGATCTGGTGTCCCTTTTCTCAACCTTTGGACTTGGTTTGCTGGCGGCATCTTGAGCCGGGTAGCCGTGTTCACAAACCAACATTAGGAGTTGGAACAAAACATGTGCTTGGGGCCATTGCATAACATCGCCAGTTTGGTGGAAGGCCTTTTGATTTGTCACGTGGCAAATGCAGTTAAACGAGGATGTAGGAGTGAAGGCCATCCTCGGTGGCCATCCAAGTGGTACATCCGCGGGGCATGTACGAAGGATGGAGCGCCCATCTGGACCCAAGAGCGGAATGAATTTCAAATATATATCTTGCCATGCAACGTCCATGTGCGACGCCCACTGGCCCCAGCAGGGAAGCAACGACGTACTTCACTGGAGCAGCATCATCGGGCAGCCAAGAATTTATGATTTATGGCTCACTTGTAATTTGCGTATGATTTGTGATATGTTTAAGATGACGGCAGCCAATTTGGCCGTCATATTTGTCATTCTCGTGCCAAGGGACATCCCGTACCTCCATCCCGCATGAATTAAA